>QLOD02000009.1:14126935-14143440 GCA_003260245.2 Sideroxylon spinosum
GTGAAAGACACTGAACAAGATAATAATAAGAAATATATCTAAGCAATGATATCCGCATTGATGTATTTCTTATGTTTACTCTAAATAATTGCTTTAAATCCTAAGATAGTGCTAGACACTAGTATATGTAATGATGGCTTTAATACATCAGGAGTGAGGCTGATTATCATTAGGCCAACACCTCTGTATTTTGGGAAATATTACATAAAACTAAGGAACATACAATATCAAGAAGGAATCCACAATCTTATCTGAGATGAGGATATTATCTATATTAAGAATATAAACTAATCATTAAATCCAAATCTGGTCATCTTAATAATATGTTATTGAGATAGTGACCAACACAAAATGATTAGAATAATAGTTCTTAGATTATGGAGGGAGGTATCAATTCGAATTGTATAACTTCTAAATTTTAATTGACTCAATATTTAGTGGAGAGACTTAATTGCAAATTTGATGAGTGAATAAGGTGTTTTATGAAATTGTTTCAATAAAGTGGAGTTGGAGTTCAGTTCTACCTTTTTTGTAGGGTAAGATATAATTAGTAGAGGATGTATCTATAATTATGAGATAATTATGGGTAATTTCTTAATTAGCCAACTTAAGTTTATTGGCACCTAGGTCTTCTTCTCTTGCTTAATAAAGGATCAGTCTGTTAAGTTGCCCAAATAACCCTAGATGTCAGAAAAACTTAAGAGGATCCTGATAGGACAAAGAGTAAAAAATCTAGGAGTACTAACCATCGAGGAAAAACGTTTGAGAAACCAAAATCAAATCAAGAAATGACGAAATGTTAGTTTTGTTTAGTGAATTGAAATTTTTTTTGTAATTCAAATACAATAGTGAAAGAAGTTTATGTTATTCATACATGATCGATCTGAAAAAAATTTTAAAAATATATTATGCCACGTTCCTGATTTATTTTTTTTATTGTGATTTGCATGTGATTATTAGCTCGCACCTTAAGTAATGGAATTTAGGGGGGTAAGATTTTTATTCTAATCTCCCACTCTCCATTGCCAAGAAGATTGTTTCATTACGAACGTTGCCTTTAAAGGCTTTGTCGATGTGGGGCTAGTGGAGTTCTTATCCTAATCACCAAAATCTTTTTCTTAGTTTTCATTTTCAAAATTATGCTGTTAGAAACTTGATGTTGAAAGATTCCTATTGATAATTTGCTTCTTAATTTTCAATTTTAAAGATAGTATTTCTACATTCTTTCTAATCATCCTAACCATTGTCTTTCTAAAAATTTTAGAGATTTGGTGTTGGAGAGAGCATTCGTAATACTTTTCTTCTTGACTTATTTTTACAGAAATTTGATTTTGGGATGCTTCTTTTCATGTTCTTTTTTTAGACTACCACTTTGAATTATGCTGTTGATTCTATTTGTAAGGAGAAGTTCTTGAACATTTGATCTATTTTTTGACCTTGATCATTAAGTTCAACATATGACTCATCAATTTTTTTAGCTTGATGGAGCATTTCATACTTAGCATCTATCATCTCATCTTTCTGGAATTGATTATACTTGAAAACTGTAATTATAAACTTCATAACTTAGCATTAGAAGCATGCATTGTTTAATAAATTTACATGTTTTGTTAATCTTTATCACTTATTTGTTTTATTATCTTCAATACAGGAATGAAGAGGAAATAATCGTGATTAACAGTGATGAAGATAAGGAAAACAACAACAACGAGCCCTTGGCCTCTATTCAGACTAGAGCAAGAACAAAGAGAGAAAAACAATACAGCAAGTCAGAGTAGGGATGATCCAGACCATCTCCCAGCCAGTCCAGACCACTACACCACAAATTGAAGAAACCAACACACTGTGGTCCGGACCACTGGCTACTTTAGGGCACATTTTTTGTAATTTTTAGGTTTTTGTGAAGGGCTCTATAAATAGAACCCTTAGGGGATTATTTTAGGATTTCATTCAAGCCGTCGTTAAGAATCTTCTAGAAATTTTCTTTGGTTTCTTTCATTTTGTTTTGTAGTTTTGAGGGATGTTCTTTCGTTTTCTTGGAGTTCTTATTGGAGGATTTGTTTCTTTACCCATTATTTTGAAGTACGATGTTTGAATCTTTCTTTTAAATCAATGAATGCAATTTCATATCTTATTCTATTTATATTACTTACGTTGGTTACAATCCCATGTTAGGCTAAAACCCTAGTTCTTGATTCAATGAATCAAGGAAGGGTAGATGATTATGAGCTTTGTGATGTGCTTAGATCTACGTGTATTATGTGAAAACGTACATGTAGAGATCTACACTTGTTAGATTTAATTTCATTTATTTCAAAACCATTCAAAAACAGGAAACCTTGATCATATTCTTTGAAATCCCTTACAAGAATTTTTGAACCTATAATTTCTTCTATATTTTTTAGTTGAATTTATTAAAATCTAAACCCTAATATTATCAAAAGAATATCAACTGGTTTTATAATCCTAAACGTGAGTATAAAACTGATATGGAGAATTTTATATGCTTTCACGAAAATATCTTTCCAATCTATTTTACTTTTATGTGAAACTTAGATTGTGTATTAAAAACACATCATATTGTGAAATAATTAATCCACCCGAAATCTAAAGTTGAATCAAGATGTTTTTCCATTTCCTAAATCACATCTTTTAATTTCAATTATTTATTGCCCTAAATTTTGAATTTTTAACTCTTTGTTTAGATTAATTTTAATTACATAGTTTACATTTTAGTTATAAATTGAAATCAATCGAAAACCCTCAAACACTTGAAATTGCTACCTTTGAACTAGGTAGTGAATTTCTTTCGTCTTTGGAAACTTAGAAATTGAAATAGTAGGTTCCTTGTGGATTCGACCTCATTCTCATCAAGTTAAACTACACTGCACACCCTTGCACTTGGGGGTAATTTTATAGACGCAATTTCTAAAGGCAGTAAAGTTTTTGACGCCGCTATCGGGGATCCCTAGATTAGTTATTAAGCTGCTTTAGTTTAAATTTTATTCACTGCCTTCTATTAAAAAAAATTAAGTTTTTATTTATGTTTCTTTTGCAAAGTGATCTCAAGAAAAGAATTTCTAAATTGCGAAAAGAGATCGAATCATTGGAAATCAAAATTCAAAAAGAAGAAGTACAACTTGAGCTTTTCGAAACTTTTGAACAAAGAAGGGTATTCCATAAAAATCTTATTGATTTAGAATTTAATTTAAAGATTTGCAATAGAGAATTAAAATTTTTTCAAAAAGAGCTTTTGAAAATAGCTTTTTGATTTTTTTTTATTTTCTAAAATTCCATTTTTTTTTTGTTTATCTAGCTTACAAGTGCTTGAAATCATAGGGAAGATGGTAGATTAATACGTCCTGAAAACATTAATATTCCTTTTGATACTGAAAGTTTTCTCATAAACATTCCCATATCATCTAATTCTACCCCTACAGTAGAAATGGCTGAAATTAATCAACACCTTATTCCTAGACGTTCAATGAGGGATATACTCCAATAAGATAAGCAAGCACTTGAATCTTGTATAGTGTGGCCTGAAAATCAAAGACCTTTCAATTTCAAACCTGGGATGATCCAACTTCTGCCAGCCTTTTGTGGTATGGAATCTGAGAATCCTTACGAACATTTGACTAGTTTTAGGATTATTTGTGTGACGTTCAAAAACAAAAACTACCCTATAGATCTAGTATTCCTAAAAATTTTTCCTTTCTCTCTTAAGGATAAAGTTGTTAGATGGTTTGAGCTTTTGCAGCCTAACTCTTAGGAAGAGATGCAATCTAAATTCCTCAAGAAATTTTTCCCTTCAAATTGAACTGATGCCATTCAACATCAAATTTTAATCTTTACTCCTCAGACTAGTGAAACCTTTTATCAGTGCTGGGAAAGGTTCCAAACTCTTTTACATTCTTGTCCACACCATGGATTTGAGGTTTGGCATCTAGCTGGTACCTTCTATGGATCCTTAACACCTGAACTTAAAAAAATTTGTGGAAACAATGTGCAATGGTTAGTTCTATGATAAAATCCCTGAGGAAGCTTATGAATACTTTGAATTTCTAGCTGAGAATGCAAAAACATAGGAAACTACAGGATCCCAGAACTCCCAATTTGCTATTGCAACACCTACCAAGGGGATAAACCAGTTGAGTAAATCTAATGACCTAAAGGTAAAAATAGTAACACTATCACGGGAAATTGAGACCTTGAAAATCAAATGGAAACACCAACTGTTAAGGAACCAGTGGCAAATGTCTACTACCTTATGTGCGATAGCCAAGCACATAAGACTGATGACTGTCCAACCATCTCAGTTTGTTGAGAAGTGGTTCTAAGCTAGAAAACTAGTGAAATGGCTATTAATGCCATAAATCAATTCCGTCTAGCACATCGGGGACAAAATCAAGGGGGAGACCCATTTTCTGAAACCAATAATCCGAGCTGGAGGAATCATACCAATTTTGGATGGAGAAATGATGAAGCATCAATGCGTTAATAGTTTCATTCTGCTCCACCTCCACCTATTCCATAAATTCCTACCCATAACCCAAGGCCGTCTCAGAACATGGGACCATATCCAAATACAAAATTTCCTCCTAATAAACAGTCCACTGAAGAGACTCTTTATCAATTCATGGCTACAAAATCTACATTGTGGGCCCAAAATAATTGAGTAATGGATGACATAAAAGGACAACTAACTCTTATCACCCAAACACTGAGTAATCAGAAAAAAGGTCAGTTGCCCACTCAACGACGTCCAAATCCATCTACTCAAGTAAATCAAACTGAAGGATCTTCCAATGTTCAAAATAATCTTGAGCAAATTCAAGCTATCACGACGCTTAGGAATGGTAAAGTAATAGATAAAACCATTCATCCTAGGGTGACTAAGCTCGGGAAAGAGTTAGAACCTAAGTGGACAGTGGAAGATCAAATACAGACGGATGATCAAGTGACACTAAATGAGAATGAGAAAACACAAGGGAAAGATATAGAAAAATGAAAGGAAAAAGAAATTGAAAAAAAAGTAGAGATTACTTCAAGGGAATATGTTCCCAAACCACCGTTCCCTCAAAGATTCTTACAATCAAAGAGAGATGCTCAAGTTGCAGAAGTATTAGAGGTTTTTAAACAAGTTAAAACCAATATACCTCTAATTTATGCAATCAAGCCAATTCCTACATATACCAAATTCTTAAAGAAATTATTCACAGTGAGAAGAAGTCTAAATGTAAAGGAGAAAGCCTTTCTAATAGAATAAGCTAGTGCTATACTTCATGGTCGAATACCCCCTAAGTATAAGGATCCTGAATGTCCTACTATTTCAAGCCACATAAGGGATTATTATATCAACCGAGCACTGTTTGATTTAGGGGCAAGTGTAAATTTACTTCCATATTCAATTTATGAACAATTGGGTTTAGGAGAAATAAAGCCCACTCGTGTGACACTTCAACTTACTGATAGATCTGTTAGAGTTTGACGAGGAATAGTTGAGAACGTATAAGTTTAAGTAGAGAATTTCTACTTCCCAGTAGATTTTATCATACTGAATACACAACCCTTGACTAATATTTCTGCTCCAAATTTGACACATGTTATATCAGGCAAACCATTCCTTGCCACTTCAAATGCACTTATCAATTATAGGAATGATCCATGAAAATGTCCTTTGGAAATATTGAATTTGAGACTAACATTTTCCATGTAAGTGAACAGCCAAATGAACAACCTGATATGCAAGAGGTAGATTTTATAGAAACCATAGTGCATGATTATTAAAATCTGAAATTCACAGAGGATCCATTGGAGAGAGCTATTTTTGTTTAATGAGGAAAATCTAACTTTTCCAACCCAAATAGTAGAGGTAAAAGCAATTTATGATTGGTCAGGAGTGTGTCCTGTAATGTCTGTGGGAAAATGGACACCCACTATTGAACCATTGGGACCAATGTTAAATAAAGCTGAATCGTCTGAGTCAAGAGCTCCGGAAACCGATAGGAAACCTCTTCCTAGTAACCTAAAGTATGCATTTTTAGGTGAAAATGAAACCTACCCAGTAGTCATATCCTCTGACTTAACATCTGATCAGGAGAATAAACTAGTTAAGCTTTTGCAAATCACAAGAAAGCATTAGACTGGTTAGTGGCAAACTTAACTAGTATTAGTCCACTTCTCTGTACACACCAGATTTATTTAGAAAAGGATGCCAAACCAGTTAGATAAATATAAAAGAGACTCAATCTGAACATAAAAGAAGTAATAAGAGCTAAAGTATTAAAATTACTTGATGTAGGAATCATATATCCAATCTCTTATTCTAAATGGATAAGCCCTACACAGGTAGTTCCTAAGGAATCAAGTGTTACTGTAATTCAGAATGAGAATAATGAGTTGGTTCCAACTTGAATTTAGTCTGGTTGGAGAGTTTGCATTGATTATAGAAAGCTTAATGCTATAACAAGGAAGACCATTTCCCTCTTCCATTCCTAGATCAAGTTTTAGAAAGAGTGACTGGGCGAGCATATTACTGTTTCTTAGACGGTTATTCGGCTATAATCAAATTGATGTTGTTTTAGAGGATCAAGCTAAAACTACTTTTACTTTTCCTTTTCCTTTTGGTAGATTTGCTTATAAAAGAATGCCCTTTGGCCTTTGCAATGCTCTCGCTACCTTTAAATGGTGTATGATCAGCAATTTTAGTGAAATGGTAGAAGAAATTGTGGAAGTCTTTATGGACGACTTCTCTGTCTACGGTGACTCCTTTGAGCAATGTTTAAAGAACTTTAATCTCATATTGACTCGGTGTGAGGAGAATAATCTAGTGCTTAATTGGGAAAACTGTTATTTTGTGGTGACTAAAGGCATAGTCTTAGGCCACATTATTTTCAAAGAGGGTATTCAAGTTGATCAAGTTAAGGTAGAGTTAATTCAAAAACTTCCCTCTCCAAAATTTGCTAAGGACATTCGCTCATTCTTAAGCCATGATGATTCTATCGGCATTTTGGTGAAATTTTAAAACCCCTGAGTCATTTATTAACACAAGAGGCATCTTTTGAATGGACACCACAATGTCAAGAGGCCTTTGAAAAACTCAAAACTTGTTTAACTACATCATCCATTCTTTAATCATCTGATTGGTCACTTCCTTTCAAACGTATGTGTGATGCAAGTGACTATGCTATTGGTACTGTGTTACGGCAAAGGAAGGATAAAAAGGCGCACGTTATTTATTATGCCAGTAGGACCCTAACTGATGCTCAGCGGAATTACATGACAACTGAAAAAGAAATGTTAGCAGTTATCTTTACCCTTGAAAAATTTCACTTCTATCTCATTGGTTCAACAGTTAAAGTGTATACTGATAACTCTGCATTGAAATATCTATTGATCAAACCAGAGGCAAAACCAAGGTTAATACACTGGATTCTATTATTATAAGAGTTTGACCTTGAAATTAGAGATAAAAAAAGGGAGTTGAAAATTTGGTAGCCGATCACCTATCACATTTACCGAAAGATGAAATTGAAATAAATGATAGCTTTTTAGATGAAATTTATTCAACGTAGTTACAATAACAATATCCACACCTCCGTGGTTTGCTGATATTGCCAACTATTTAGTGACTAGAAAGATCCCAGATGAATGGAGCCCTAAGGATAGAAGGAATTTTTTAAGAAATGTCCGAGGTTTTCTTCTGGGATGATCCTTATTTAAATATTTCCCAGACCAAGTAATTCGGTGTTGTGTGCCCAATTGGGAAGTCCAGGGAATAATAGAATTCTACCACTTCCAAGCTTATGGTGGCCATTTTTCCACAAACAAAAAAGTTTCCAAAATTTTACAATGTGGATTTTATTGGACCACTTTATTTAAAAATGTTCATCAATTCTGTACCACGTGTGATAGATATCAGCGTTTAGGTAATCTAACCCGGAGAAACATGATGCCTCTTTCTCCTATTCTAGTTTTGAAAGTATTTGATTGTTGGGGAATAGACTTCATAGGTTCTTTTCCTAATTCCTTTGGTTTTGAATATATTTTAGTAGGAATAGACTATGTTTCTAAATGGATTGAAGCAATTACCACTAGAATGACTGATCATAAAGTTGTGCTGAAATTCCTCCATGAGAATATATTCTCATGCTTCGAGATGCCCCGAGCAATTATAAGTGATAGAGGTACCTTATTACGTAAATATGGTGTAGTTCACAAAATTGGCACATCATATCATCCACAAACAAGTGGCCAAGTAGAACTGGCTAATACAGAAATTAAATACATTTTGGAAAAAGATGGTCAACCCAAACTGCAAGGATTGGTCATTATGTATGATTGACTCCCTATGGGCATATCGCACTGCTTACAAACAACTTTAGGGATGTCTCCTTATCGGTTGGTTTATGGAAAGCCATGTAATTTATCCATTGAAATAAAACATAAAGCTTATAGGGTCATTAAGCAATTCAATGTTAATATTGACAAGACTGGGTTGCACCGAAAACTTTAGATTACAGAAGTGGACGAGTTACGGAATGATGCCTATGAAAATGCCCAAATTTCAAAAGAAAATATGAAGAGGCTTCATGACCAGTACACCGCTATTCGTTCATTTCATAAAAGCTAGAAGGTGCTCCTTTATCACTCACAACTTCACCTGTTTTCTGGCAAATTGCAATCTAAGTGGACATGCCCGTTCATTGTTAAAAGTCTTTTTGAACACGGTGCTATTGAAATAGAAAATCCAACGAATAAGAACCACTTCAAATTAAGCGAACACCAGTTAAAACCTTATTTAGAAAAAATATTAGGATTGGTAGAGACGTGGGATCTTTTGGATCCCCCGCTATATGAATAGTTCAAATTAAACTGTACATTAGGTGTATACTAATTCATTAGAATAGTTTATAGTTTCTTTTGACTAGTTTTATTTTATTTTCTCGCGTGGCAACGTTCTTAGTTTTATTTTATTTTTTTTAAAAAAAAGAGAGGCAGTCCGCTGGTCTGGACCATCCGCCAGCCAATCTGAACCATAGTGGGTTCCCTTTCTTAGACGGTCCAGACCAGTCCCCAGCCAGTCTCGACCCTGCACACTTTAAAGGCTGGAAACTTCTTTATTCGGCCGACTCTCTCTCTCTTTCTCTCTACACCTCACCCTCCATAGCTCTCATTCTATCTACACTTCTTCTCCTTCAATCCGATCACCTTTCAAGGCGTGGTTCACTCCATCTCTCTCATGGATTGCTAGATTTTTCTCTTCAATCTTCACCATAGTTGGTAAGTTTTCAAGCTCCATCATCTTCATGCCCTAACTATGATGATTTCTTTTTCTTTCTTGTTTAATCTTCTTCCTTTAGTTAGTTTTTAGTTTATTTTTCTTAGATTACGACTCCTAAACAGATCTTGATCTCCGATGTTGCTCAATTTACCTTCATAGAAGAAATTGATTCTTCAAGGAGCATAACCTGCGGAAAAATGAGGCAAATTCGGGTCTCTTACTCTAGCTCTATTTCATTATCTTCCAACATAGGTATGTAAAATTTGACAATTATAGACCTAAATGTGTAGTCCCTAAGAGTTGATTTAGCTTAATAATTCTTTCAAGTTCTCTAGTTCATTTTACTCCTAGTGGCCACTAAATTTGTGTGGTTATAGAGATTGATTCTTAACTGATTTTACTGTCAATATTGTCTCTTTTTGATGCAGCTACCATGCCACCACGTACTAAGAAACCTGCCACTGACAAATTAACTCCACATTTTTTGATGGTAATCGTTTTTTGGAAAAAAAGAAATTGAAACCCAGTACGATGATATTTGGGCTTACAAATCAGTGGTAATTGAGCGGTTATGGAAAATCGATCAATTTAAAGGTAAGGATTTTGTGTTACACCAAAATTTCAAGAGCAAACAATGGTTAGGCATGACATGGTTTCATTCTAGTTGTATAGTGCATACTGTGCGAGAATTTTTTTACCAATATTAAAGAAAATTCCATGATTAGAAGGAAAAACCAGGAAAGAATAGTCAGTTGGGTTCGAGGAGTTGAGATTGTGCTCACACTCAATGATTTCCACAAGTTTTCCAACTTCCCTGTGTTGAGCACCCAGAATTTTCTTATCCAGCTGAGGGCACATCATCACTATCCACATTTCTCGAGAGATATTTTAAAAGATCAAGAGTGGACTGGGGAATATAAGAAGCCAAGTTCTACTTTAAATGATAAATATTGGGCCTTACTTATGTTCTCCTAAACCAACCTCCTTCCACAGAATAGGCATGCCGATTGTACTCCTCTTCGAGCACAGTTGATTTATACAATTGGAATAAGTATGACTATTGATCTTCCGTCATACTTTTGGCACCATGTTGTTTACACATATGAGCATCCTGAAGCTCTTACTGCATTACCTTTTGGTAAGCCTTTTACAGAAATTTTCAGGCTAAAGGGTGCTTTGATTACAGATGACATGCCGTTGGCTTTAGGATTGAACTCATTCAACATCATTTCATATTCTAAGTTACAGGGTCAAACAACCAGAATTAAAAAGAGAAAAACAAAGGCTGATGAGGAAGGAAGTGGGTCTCAAGCTCAACCCGATGAGGAAGTGGAACGTAAGGTCTCCAACGCTGAGCTAGCTTCCCAAATTAGTGCCCTGGCAGAGAAGATGAGTCAAATGGAGAGCAATCAAGAGAAGGACCACCAGCTTTTACTTCAAATTCATCGGTCTCAACAGACTCAGGGCCACCTCTTGGAGAGCATATTAGATCATCTTCATGACTTCTCTCACCCACCTCTCCACACTGGAGTGTTGTTTATTTCTTTTATCTTTTTGAAATGCTTATAATATTTGTGAGTTTAGGGTTTGGATTAATACTTAACATTGTATCCCTAAAACTCTGTCACTTAATTGTAACTTTTATTTGGTACTTGTAGTTTGAGTTATGAGTATGCTATTACTTGTCTTTATATTGTGTTCATAGCTCATTCTCTCCTGTTATTTTTTTTCCTTTTTCTATTTTATCTTATGCTCTTTCTTATTTTCTTTTTCTCCTAATTTTTATCTCATGTTTGGCAGCTTTACGGTAAAATTCTTATTCTATTCTTTATTTATTTTGTGCTAAGACGGGTTCATCATGTACAACAAATCTGACACATTAGATGAGGAAAATGAGTTTAATATTTATATTGATAATCTAAGTGAGGATGACGTGTCAGTAAGCTCAGAGTGTCCCATTGAGGAGTAGCCCGATGAGTGTTTGAGGAGAGTAGTTCTTTACCTCTTACTATTGTTCTCCCTCCTTTAATTAACATAACCCCTAACCAATTTCTTGTTGGGGAATGGTGGGACGAGGTTGATTTAGAACTTTTGGTGCGCATGGAGTGGGTTGAGGTAGATATATCCGTTGAATGGCCCGATGTACCTAATTATGACATTGACGCTGACACCATCGTCTTATCTGATAATTCACCTCACTCGGATGACGATGATATGCCCCCTTAGAGGATATTCCTGACGTGGGTAGTAAGATAGAGGAGAGCACGGACATTGAATCTAATTATGGTGAGCTACCCCCATAAGAGTTTCCTTTATCTGAGGAGGCTATTTGTTCAATTAATGCTGTTTTAACTTCATTTGCTGCTGACATGAGGTATTTCTTTTTCTTTATCTTCTGTTCTTTTCTAGTTAACTTCTTTTTGTTTCCTTTCTATTTATTTATTCATTTTGACATCATTAGCCACTTGCATTTTAAGTCTGGAGGTATTGTTTAGATACATTTTATGCCATTGTATTTTACATTCACCCCTGTTCATGCACAACACACACATTGAGGACAATGTGTCTTTTAAGTTGGGGAGGGATAGTTAATAATATGTAGACTTCCCTTACATACTATGGATGACTAATGAATGATTTACTTTCTAATTCAATTGTGTTACATATTATGGATGACTAATGAATGGTTTACTTTCCAATTCAATGGTGGTAGTAGTCATGAAATTAACAAATGATTTGATGTTCAATTTTGAAATAGAAAACTAAATTGTAAATTGAGTAAAAAGTTTTTCTTATGTATCAAAGTCTTACTGCTTAAAACCATTGAATTAAAAGCTTGTTGAGGATTAGAATTCATAAGATGTAGTTATTCAAGTATACCAAGACGAAGGTGGAGACTTAACACCCTTCATTTTATGAGCTTTTGAGCTTAAGTTTTATTTTTGAGGGTTTTATAAGTAATAATATACTATTTCTTCCATCTCACTTCTTTGGTATAGCTTCATTACATTATTTTGCTTCGGTATTGAATGCGCAAGATATTACTTTTAATTTGCATGTATGGATCATTGCTTTTGACAAGTGTTATGAACCTAGAGAGTGATGTTAGACCATCTTTTTTTATATTTGGAAGCCTGTAACTTTTCTTTGTTTACATTATCCTTGAAGCCACTTTGAAGCCTTATAAAATCTTAGATTATATAAAATTTCTTGTTTTAACCACAAAAATAACCCTTTAGCCTTAGATACATAGGTAAACCAACCTTTGAATGTTATGAGATACTTATGCAAATTTGGTAACAATGTGAATAAATGGGTAATTTCATAAAAAGAAAAAAAAAAGAAAAAAGAAAAAAATTGGGATAAGGCAATTCATGAATTAATTATTATTAGTCCCATGGATGGAAAAAAAAATATGTTGACAATAAAGTTTCAGTGTTTAGCCTTCAAAGGCTTGAAAAGAGAAAAGTTGGGGAGTGTTTCATTGTATTATTATAATCCTTAGACATGCACTTTAATGTTTCCCAACCCTTATTTGTCTAACCAAATACCACGCGGCCAAGCTACAACCTAGTAAAGACCTAATGGACTTTAGGTGATGGACACTTATAAGGGCATTGATCTATTTCATGTGATTGATAGTAATTTTCTTGTTATGCATTAATAGATTCCATTCATGAAGCTATGCTACATTCACTTTTTAATTCTTTCATGTCACTTTTTGATTTGGTTTCAATGCACCTATTTGATTTTGCACTCATACATAAACCACAAGAATAACCCTTTTTGAGTGAATTCATTTGAGAGTGAACATCCTAGGGAGAGTTGAAGTCGAAGCCATGATCTTTGAGTATATTTGTTAACTATGTTTATTGGATGATAGTACTTGACATATTTGAGATTAGATGGTTGAAAAGTTAGGTGAGTTTGAAGTACATTTGAAAATAATTTATGCAAGATTTTAAAGTTTGGCTATTTGTTTCATATTGAATTCGAATTAGAAGTTTTTGGAATTATTATTATCACACATTGAATTAGTTTAAGAATTTTGTGGGTAGATTCACTACAAACCCTCACGAGACTTCCCTCGTCCACTAGGGGTAACCTAGGAGTTTAAAAGGCTTGTTACACGTAGCTAAGTATAACCGTGTTTCTGACGAAAAGAGAAATAGGTAGTAGTTTACATTTACTTTAATAAAGTCATAAAGTCATTGCTAGGGACTGGCAATGTTCAAGTTGGGGAGTGTGATTACACTGGAAAAGTGTAATTATAAACTCCATAACTTAGCATTAGAAGCATGCATTGTTTAATAAATTTACAAGTTTTGTTAATCTTTACCACTTATTTGTTTTATTCTCTTCAATGTAGGAAAAAAGAGGAAATAACCGTGATTAACAGTAATGAAGATGAGGAAAACAACAATAATGAGCCCTTGGTCTCCACACAAAGAGCCCCTATTCGGACTAGAGCAAGAACAAGGAGAGAAAAACAATGCAAGAAGTCAGAGTGGGGACGATCCGGACCATCTCCCAGCTAGTCTAAACCACTGCATCACAAATTGAAGGAACTAACACACCGTGGTCCGAACCATAGGCATGGGTGGTCCAGACCACTAGGTACTTTAGGGCGCCATTTTTGTAATTTTTAGGATTTTGTGTAAGGCTCTATAAATTAGACCCTTAGAGAATTGTTTTAGGAGATCGTTCCAGCTGTTGTTAAGAGTCTTTCAGAGAGTTTTCTTTTGTTTCTTTCATTTCGTTTTGTTGTTTTGAGGGATGCTCTTTCGTTTTCTTGGAGTTCTTATTGGAGAACTTGTTACTTTTCGCATTATTTCGAAGTATGGTATTTGAATGTTTCTTTTAAATCAATGAATACAATTTTGTATCTTATTTTATATATATTGCTTGCGTTGTTTATGATTCCATGTTAGGCTAAAACCCTAGTTCTTGATTCAACGAATCAAGGAACGGTGAATGATTATGAACTTTGTGATGTGCGTAGATCTACGTGCATTGTGTGAGAACGTACACGTAAGGATCTACATTTTTAAGAGTTAATTTCATTTGTTTCAACACCATTCGAAAACAAAAACCCTTGATTATATTCTCTGAAATCCCTTATAAGGATTTTTGAGCCTACAATTTCTTTTATATTTTTGAGATGAATGTATTAAAATCTAAACCCTAATATTATCAAAAGAATATCTTTCGATTTTATAATCTTAAATGTGAGTATAAAACTGAGCTATGGAGAAATTTATATACTTTCACGAAAATATTTTGTCCGATCTATTTTTCTTTTACGTGAAACTTAGATTGTGTATTAAAAGCACATCACATTGTAAAATAATTAATCCACCCAGGATTGAAAGTTGAATCAAGACGTTTTTCCATTTTATGAATTACATCTTTTAGTTTCAATTATTTATTGTCTTAAATTTTGTATTTTTAACTCTTTGTTTAGATTAAGTTTAGTTGCATAGTTTACAATTTAGTTATTAATTGAAATTACTCCAAAACCCTTAAACATTTGACGGTTACCTTTGAACTAGGTAGTGAATTTCTTCTACGAGGGATTGCGAGGGACCTTTCTATGAGGGACTCTGCCTACGGGATAGTGAAGTAAAAAGTGAAGCAGAGAAGCAATGCCTTTTGTCTCACATCGCTTGGGTAGTGGAAGGAAGTGACATATATGTAATGTTTAACATCAATAGAGTATAACTCCTTTTAAAATCATGAGGACACTGGGTTCAGTGGGAACTCCAAGGTTAAGCGTGCTCTAGTGAGAGCAGTACTAGGATGGGTGACATCCTAGGAAGTAGCTTACCAAGTCCAAAGCGGATAGTATTGTACTGTATAGATGTAAATTGTTACAAATGGTATCAGAGCTAATACCCAACTAGAAGTGTGAGACCACGCATGTAGGGGACATGTTTGTGAGGGACTTTGCCCTTGGGAGAGTGAAGCAGAGGGCCATGCAGAGACGTGTGTCCTGTTAAGGGGGAGGATTGTGAGGGACCTGCTTGTGAGGGACTCCGCCTGCGGGAGAGTAAAGTAGGAAGTGAAGTATAGAAGCAATACCTTCCGTCCCACATCACCTGGATAGTGGAAGGAAGTGCATATATGTAGTATTCGACATTAATATAGTACAACGCATTTTAAAGCTATGAGCGTATTGGGTTCAGTAGGAACTCCAAGGTTAAGCGTGTTCTAGTGGAAGCAGTACTAGAATGGGTGACCTCTTGGGAAGTAGCTTACCAAGCCCAAAACGGACAATATTGTACGGTATAGATGTAAGTTGTTACATCTTTCGTCCTTGGAAACTCAAAAATTGAAATAGTAGGTTCTTTGTGGATTCGAACTCGTTCTCATCGAGTTAAAACTACACTACACACCATTGCACTTGAGGGCAATTTTATAGACGCAATTTCTAAAGGCAGTCAGGAATCTTGCAATTTTGTTATCTCATAAACTTTGCACCAGAAAATTGTGATGATATCAGTTGAATTAAACCCCGTTCGTAGTGTTCTGTTAAGAAGAAATAAGAGACAATTGAAGGAAACATTAAAAGCTTTGGATTGAGTTCGAAAACAATCCACACTCTCCCGAAAGAGAAAAACTTCTTAAAGGTTTTATATTCTAGAATAATATTTTTTTTACTTGTGTAACATTACATTGTTTAATTTATTCATGTAAAAACCAATTGTAAATTCTTAACTAATTAATTACCTTTTGTTACTTTTAGTTAGTTGGGTACATAACACTCATATGTTCATTTTGAAAATGTAAGTTGACTTCAAGCTATCCTAACATGAGCCAATCAAACACTAAATTTTCAAAAATGCTAAAAGAAAAAAACTATTTTCAAACGAAAAAATGGACATTCTCAGATTCTCATATCGCACTCTCATGGGCATCCGTTGCACCTCGTCCATGTGCGTGCAACTTAAGTAGAGACATTATTTTATATCAAGCAAACAAAACATTTATTTTATGCAATAGTATAAAATAAAACCAATTGAGTATTATAAAAAATTGTCCTCCTTTATAATTACGTTGATTCGATTAATTTCTTAAATTTAAAAATTTTGTACGTGAAATTAGAATGCTTTAAGGCATATTGTATTTCAATATTGTCTCCCTCATGTAAATTCTGCTGGATTATTTAAAATTTCTCAGAGACAACTTTTTCTTTTTTCTTTTTTTCCCTTTGCAGAGATAC
>QLOD02000009.1:14199749-14212080 GCA_003260245.2 Sideroxylon spinosum
CATCTCATCAAACAAAGCATTCACTAAACTCAAAACACATCAATATTTTTACTAAAATTTTTTGACCCTCCTGCCATAAAATCTTAGTTTTGTCCGTGGCTAGCTAATTATTACTTCTCGTTTACCATTGCCACTTTTGCGAGATAAAGCCTACCTTTTCAAGTGACCAAGTGAAAAAAAAATTCCCAAATAAAGACCAAAACATATAATGAACTAATCAAAAGCAGCAACAATAACATAAATCAGAGAAAGAACAACTTAAATATCATGCTGAACCAAATCTATCACTGAACTCTTATTATCATTACTTAGAATCAACTTGGTTAAATTCCGGTAAGCAACCATTTTCCTTTTTCAGCATGTCCACATTCCTATATTTAACCCCACACTCCTATATTTAACCCCGGACCAGTAAATGCAAGCATTAGAGCAATGACGGATCCAGTGCAAAGTAGAATATCTAGGATTTGGGACGGTTGGCCATGACTTATAGTCTTAATATTTAATAATTCAAATGCATTCATATTTTTTTTTTTATAATTTTCTTTTTATAAATACATCTAAACCATTAAATTTTAATTCAATACTTTCCATTTCGGTTGATTCGTTCGAAATATATGCCTCAAATCCTAAATTTTCGAATAGACCATCGGGATGGTTTGATCCCTTTGGTTTGGAGGGCATGGAACAATCAAGAAACCATAGAAACAGTTCTCCATTCATATCAGGACGAGGTTGACCAATATAAAACCGTCGAAACGAATTGATACATTCCGTCAGAACTGTATACAAAAAAATATACAAAAAAATAGAAAAAATAAATGTCATTCAATATCTTAAAAGTTCAAATCGACTCCCTAAAAAAAATTTTACCATTCAATTAACAGAATTCCATTTACGTAAATTTTTTTTTCAAGATATTAAACTTTTTTTTGTAGTTTGAGAGGATAAAAAAGAGTAAAAATGTAACAGAAAATTTCAGTAATTTTCAATAATTTTCAACCAATTTCACCGTACCAAACAGGCCTATAGGAACAGACAAAATGTTCCAAAAAAAAAAAAAAAACCCCCTTTCCTCGAATATCTACTCCAGTCCTATGATAAAGGAACAGACAAAAAACAAAAGACCCGAGTGCTTGCAAGAAAGCACATAATGCTAATGTATCGTCATCTCATCAGCATCTACACCAGTACAATTTCAGGAAATAACTGAATCAAATGAAGATTTTATCTGCCAATTTTACATTCTTTTTGCCATAACACCATCTCGCAAAATTATATAAATCATTAATTTGGAAAATAGCTCCCAATGCAGAAAACAGCTAGCAGACACTTGCCACTTGTGAATTTTAACAATTCAAGTGGCGATTGCATTACAAGAAATAATCAGGTGTTTTCCGTGTTACATCTGGCTCTCCTCTCCTTGGAGCTGGCTCAAACTGCAAGCAACAACAAAATTTTATTTTGTTGGATTTCCTTGCATCGTCCTAAATACAAATAGCTCATGTTCAAAAGGTGTGGATGCATCAGAGAGAGAGAGACCTGAATAAAAGTGTGGTCTTTGCAGTCATCAACCTCCAGGATGGATGCCATGTTGCCGCAACGATAACAATAATTAGGTGCACTAAATATGGTAACAACCTTTTGCTCCTGTATACAGCAATGCAAGTTCAGTTTGGTCAACAAATCTCACCCTTGAACAAAAACACGCCAAGTCCGAAAGATTGGGCAAGTAGTTACATGTCCCCAGTTATATCCCTCCATAACCAGTTGGTGTGCTCTAGCAATTAGCTTCAGATTATTGGTATGATTGAACTGCTCTGATATGTCCTGCAAGCTCCCATACCAGTAATTAGGAAATGAACTTTATTGGCATCTTCTTTTCTGGAGGCCAAATACACCAGTAAAGAAGTGTAAGGTACCTGGCCAAAAGTAAATCCAGCACCCCTGGGTGAGATTCCCCAACCACAACGATCATCAGGGTCAGACCACAAAAGATCACACATTGGCCCCTCATGGGGAACTTCTTGAACACGGTCGAAATTTCGGATGTTATCAAGGGTTTCAATGGAGGGGGACAATCCACCATGGAGGCAAAAGATTTCAGATTCAACCTAAAATTTAGAAGTGTGACTCTTGTCAATCAAAAATATTACCAAACTAACTGGTATATCATAAATAGAAAGATATACAATATTATCTTTTGATTTGGGTGTCGGATTCAGAGCTGCTGTGCATATCAAACAGAAAAATAAAATATAAAAAAAAAAATGCTGTGTTTTTGAGCCATTTTAATAAATAAACCTAGAAAACAACACATTACACATTGAATATATACCAAAACTAAAAGAAATATCAGATACGCAGTCAATGGTGACAAATTGGGAATGCAATGAATCCTTAACTCAGATAGCAGGCTAGAATGAAATTTAATTAAATGCAGCTAATTGACTCTTTAGATGAACTTTTGGTAGTTTAGGAGAACAAGAACTCGCAAAATGAAATTAGAAAACCAGAGTGCAATTTGATCGTAAAATGTAAATATATCATCTATTATTTCTCTCCCCCCACCCCCCTCCAAAAAAAGCGTTGCTTGTGTAATACAGAGGTAAATCAATGCACATGGGCAGCAGATGCATGCAAGCAATGGTGTTGGCGAGGACATAACCTATCAAAGAAAAAAACATGGTGTGGCAGTATAAACAATGGCAATAGTTGCAGTCGAGAATCTAGAGATACATTTATGACCCGGAGATTAACATCAGCTTTGAGAATGGAAGGGATGGAGTTAAAACATGCTAATGGCAGTATTAATGCTAGTGACTAAAGGTCCAAGAAGATGAATGTGGTCATGTAGTTGTGTTAGTATAGTAACTGTGGTAAAAACATAGTGAAACACGAGAATTTGGAGTCACTAGCATTAACACTGCGGTCGGAGTAATTGGGGTACCTATTTTTCCCCAAAAAAAAAGAAAACCAGTTACAACGTGACACAGAAAAACATATGGATTCACGGAAAGGATCTTCTGAATATTGGATGGGTGATGAACCAGGCCAAATTCCTTATGAAATGAGCAGAGTAGCTGAACCTGAATGGCCAGAAATGCTATTTCAATTGTCCTTTCAAAAACTTCAACTATGAGAAGTACAACTCCTTTGAGTAGCATAAACAATCTGCTTTAATTGCTACTCTTTTAACTCATCCAAGAATCAGAGATAACTTATACATGTAAAAAATCTTACTAACCAGTGCCGTAAGAGGAAAATAGTCAAACAAATCTGTAAAGATCTTCCACACATTGGCATTACCATATCTGTAAAAACATAAGCAAAAAGGTGTTTAACAGCACAGAATTGTGTGTAAACCAAACAATATTAAAAATATAAATCTAAAAACAAAGGACATAGTAAACAAAAGTTCAGCAAATATTTTAGTAATTAAAGTTCAGGCTTACATAAAAATTGAATTGCTTTTGTGCAGTAATTAAAGAAGCATACTTTTACTAGAGCCTCGAAATATAATAATCCAAGCCACCAAAACGAGCATGCACACAGACAAGAAGAAAGAACATGGAGTAATGATGCAATGAGGAAAGCAACAAAAGAACATCCGTAGCAGCTGGTGCATGTAAATATATTACCATACCATATATTACCATACTAATTCACATAGACTTCTCATTAAATGTTCAATTTCCGTGTAAATAGACACCATGGAAGGAGTAGATTCACAACACGAGATGTAGCAATACGTGCAATACCAACAACCTTTCTCCCAATCCACATCTAAAAGGTGTGGTCACTGAAGTAAGAAGGAAATGCATTCCTTCAACTAAAAGAATCCTTCTTTCTCCTTCTTGCAGAATTTCTTTTTCAGATTCCCCGTAAATGTTCTCAATTCATTAAAATCCCTTCTTAGTATCAGATTCTCCATTTATAAAAGGCATTTTGTATTTCCGTTAGCAAGTATATTTAATTAAGAATTAGAAATTGAAATTTTTCTTATTGTACATTGTATGAAATGAGTGGTGTATGCACGTCAAACATCAAGAAAAATAAGTTCATTACTGAGCAACGTCATTT
Source organism: Sideroxylon spinosum (assembly GCA_003260245.2). Classification (NCBI taxonomy): domain Eukaryota; kingdom Viridiplantae; phylum Streptophyta; class Magnoliopsida; order Ericales; family Sapotaceae; genus Sideroxylon; species Sideroxylon spinosum. Next base: position 14,203,833 of record QLOD02000009.1, read on the forward strand.
AAGCATCTTGATTTGTAGTGCATAAGTTCATTTCCTCAATTTTTTGTAAATTCAAGTCTCCATACTGAGCTCTGAATAAACAACAAAATCAACATAGGCCATGCTAGCAGAAAGAGAGCGAAGAATTTGCTTCATAAAAGATTCAGCTCCTTGGGTAAATTTGTTTTGGAAATCATTTTTCAAATCTTCAATCCATAGAGAACAAGAGTGTAAAGAACAGAAAAAATGTTGATCAACACAAGGGGAAAAAGTATATTGGTTAGGATGCATTAAGATTATTAGTATCATATTAGGTTGCCTTTGTTAAGAATTTGAAATCAAGGGATTTGGTAATAATTATTTAAAAAATATTAATTAAATATAACTTTGTTAGTTTAGATATGGATTTCATTATAGATTTGGATTTGAATAGTTGAATATGATGGATTCTAATAGATTTGAAATCACTACAAGCGTAGTTATTTGAAATTCTTCATAATAGTAGCCCCACTATTTTAGGTAATAGTGGCATCACTACATTGGTAGTAATTATTAGAGAACTTCTATGCATTATTGCATAAATTAACTCTCTAGTTTATGTTTAAATATAATTTAATCTTATATCCATTGATATGAAATCCCTAATTACCCAAATGGAGCCTTAAATTGTGTCGTATATGTAAACTTTATAAACAAAATAATGTTAATTTCAAATTCAAAAAATAGTACCCCATGCTATAAGTTGATTGGAATGGGTATGTGATACCAAACTATTAGACCTTTACATAAGAGGGAGAGGACGAGAAACACAAATCTCTTACGCGTGAGTCGTGACCTCGTTCTTCATTATATATACAATATTCCTTTCCCTTTGAAAACAATTAAAGGGCAAGATAAACCGTTTTATTAGCCAAAGAGACTGTATTCATATAGTTTTTAAACAACCAGTGTCAGAAAAGCCACCAATCTCTGCATCTTCAAATTCAAATATTCTACTGTCCCACATAAGCAGAATCCCACCCGCAGCCCCTTAGCTTCCAAAGCCAAACATTTCACCCAACCCCCCCCCTTCCCCACCCACCAAAACAAAAAAAAAAACCCCTCACTACCCAATCATCTAAGAAATCCCAATTGGTTTCTCGCAGGCAGACCAAGTCTGCATTCCAATCCTTCAGTGCTGTCTTAACAGAGGTATCTTTTTCTTGTCTATTAAGAACTCAAACATTCCAGCTCACTATTCTAACAGTCATTGATCAAACAACGGAGTACCACTACCCCCTCCCTTCCCTGTCTCCACACCCCCCTTCTTCTCATAGTTGACAGAACACTCCAAAAGACTGAGTTCCCTCTTCCTCTTATCACAGGTGTTCTACAAATGTTCTTCTTTCAACCGTTTCATAGAAAAGAAACGGTATTTTATCCCTTACCAACTTCTTTTAAACAATCTTTGGGAAACTGAGGCTTTCTGGAGGCAATAAACATATTTCAAAAATTGTCAAAAACAAAAATCTCTAAATGGCATACCACGCTGAGGAACCTCAATCTGGGGCTTCCAAAACACAGCCAAACACCACCCCAGTCATGATTGAACCTATAAATGGCATACCAAGCTGAGGAACCTCACTCTGGGGCTTCCAAAACACAGCCAAACACGACCCCCGTCATGATTGAACCTCCCCCACCCCCCTCCTCTCCTTTTTTTATCCCCCCTCTTTTTCCCCCAAAAAAAATGGGGAGGGTATAACTACTGAAGAAGATAACTAAATAATGAAAACAGAGTAAAATTATGTGGATAGATTCAAGATTGTGCTGTGAAGTTATAAGGTGCAAACAAGAAGACACCATTCTGTGCAAAGTTTTTAACTTTTAACATTCCTATGCAGAAGGAGCGAGGAACTTACTTCCGTAGGCATTCGTCATAAAACCCATAAACTTGAGTGATCTGCAACCCAAAACAAAAATCAATCAACACAAACCATGTAGCACCTCTAAAAGAATTCATAAACCAGGAAATAATGGTCAAGAGAATTTTCGCACTAAAACAAAAGAATGCTACAAATATGGAACGAAACAAGAAAACCATTCGATTGCTACAAATATGGAACGAAACAAGAAAACCATTCGATCAAATTAAAAATGCCTGAGCACGCAATCAATTGCAGATATCAAAGGGGTCCCTTTTACTGGTATTATTTGTACACAGAGCAACACATCAACATGACACTAAAGAAAAACCATAAAAGTGGAATATTCGCCCCATGTATACCTGCCTACTCTCATGATTTCCTCTTAAAATAGTTATTCGTTGAGGATAGCGCACTTTCAGGGCCACCAGAAGCTGAACACGTGAATTGATCAGTATTGGAACAGCAGTAGCATCAATTTAATTAACACAAGGAAAATTCAAGGTAAAAAAACATTTTCATTTGTTATTCAGCGGAGAAAAAGAAAACGTATTATGCATCCTGGTGTGTCTAATTACTTTACCCGTTAGGGCAGTAAGCCTTTCTTAGTTGATTATAACATGATGTTAACAGAAGATATAAACATTCACTTACCGTTACAGTTTCAACTGAATAATAGCCACGGTCAACATAATCTCCCATAAACAAATAATTTGTATCTGGACACTACCAATCAGAAAAGGTAACAATAAATGAATTACCAAAATAGCTAGAAGATCCAAAACATAATCTTAATGAGATAAACAATTCGATGCATAATGTACTAGCATGTCCAAATGAAAGTACAGAAACAAGTTTACAAGAAATATAGAAGAAAACAAAGCAGCTTTGATTCATTAACTAGAACTCCTAAAGATTGGTGATTCCTAGAGATTGGTGATTGCAATTTTTACAGTGTTCATGTGATTAATAATTTTGTTTCAACTTGCTAGTACTTTCTTGTGGACTTCCCCTTTCTCAATTTTTCCCCTTTCAAAATGTGTTGCATAAATGAACATGAATTAGGATGAGAAAGCAATCAACTTTTGCCTGCCACTTACTTACCAAAAAAACTTTTGCCTCCTACTCTCCTCTACTGTATTTGCTTCCTCATTTACTACAATTGTTGACTAAAGACGATGAACAAGCACGTATTTTCCACAAACAAGGTCATAAAATTAAATTAAAATAATCTTTTTTTTTTTCCTCGATAAGTAATTAAACTATAATGATCTTATAAACAGCATATCTAATAATTTAAAAATATATACTGACACCTTTACATATCATTTTCTGAGGGTCTACAAAGATTCATAGAGAACCATGTACCAATATGCACTAAAGATGACCAACCGGATCCAAACAAGTGTCGCTGATGGGGCAACATATGGCTGACATAAAGCGAAGTAAAGCCACAAAAACATAGATCTTTATAAGCATGGCAATTCTGTCAGCAGTAGAAATTCAAACATATACTTGCCCAAATTTTTATAGCATACGATATATTTAAGTCAGATTAATACCTTCCCTCCAATGCGAAACAGCTCTGCAAGGTCATGGAATTGCCCATGAATATCACCACATATTGTTACAGGGCTTTTCACAGGCTGCATATACCCCCCAAAAAAATTTAATTAGATCTGCATACGAGAACTCAACTGATACACACGATGGAATACAAAAAACAGAACAAGCAGACCAATTAACCTGCTCGCCCCCACCCCCAACCAAAAACCAAAAAACGGACAAACTAATGTTAGGGAAAGGAAAAAAAGGAGTGAAAATAGAAAGACAGAGCTAAGTTTGGTTAAATATTTACTATTATAATTCAGGGGTAAGCCTATCAATGGGCCAGATCTAGATCGAATCCAACGATATAGACCCCAATCAGATCCAATGACAAAATATCTTGTCCAGATCCAAAATCAATTAGATCTGATCCATCAATAAACGGGTCCATATCCATATATCCGGTCCACCTAATTAACTAATGATTGGGAAAGACAACAACAACAGAATCCAAATTGAAAACTGAGACTCTTCTTCAATGTGGATGTTGCCAGCAGCCTGAGAGGCCATGACCTGAGAAAGCCGCTGAGCAGAGGCTTTGGTTGAAAAGTTTTAAGTGTGCTTGATGTTGGAAATAGTGATGGTGGGAGATAAGCGAGCCTGGTGGGGAAGCAACGGCAAATTGTCAAAAAGAAGCAACAAGCAATAGCAAAAGATCTGGTCCATCTCCATCACTTAACCAAGAGAGAGAGAAAGAGAGAGACCATTGGTTCTAACTAATTGTAGTTCTCTGCCTCACCGGCCACCAAATCACCTACGTCGTCTCCAATCACACCCACGATCACATTCTACATTATACCGACGTTCACAAGCATTTCATGTGCTATCCCAAATTTTGCTTCAAAACTATTTTCAAAGGCATCTCGATGAAGAGCTCACGGTCTGGTGATGGTTTTCTGAGAGAGTTGATCAAAGATCTGAGAACTAAAGTAAAGCCATTTTTCAAAAAGCTTTTTATAAGTTCTAACTGTCCAAGGTCTGACATACAGTGGCCCTGACTTGCATCATAGCAGATGGTATTACGAGTTTTGGTGTTGACATTGCGGAAAAGTTGGGTATTCCAATTACTTACTTCAAGGAATACTCCTACAAATAAAAAAAATTAAAAAAAATTGGCGGATCGAGTACTCAATTATCGGGTCTGGATCAAATCCAGCCCATTAACAGGCTTACTCGGGGGTTTATTGACGGCTCTTTGAGTGTTGGAAATGGAAAGTTTCCGCTAGTTTCTCAATTATGTTTCATGATGCATGAATAGTTAATCACTAGACCCTTCAAATTACTAAACATGCATTATCTTTTGCTACTTTTTTGTTTTTGTAACAAGTATCACTCAACATGCAAAGTGAATAAGTGGTATTTAAATAGAAATTTTAGGAATAATTTATAAATAAGCACCTGAACTTATATATCTAATGTACAAATACACCTTTATAGTTCAATTTGTAAAAATTTCATCTCTGAATTAAGGAATAATGCATAAGTAAGCCCTCAAACTCCCACCCAACGTATAAATACATCCTTATAGTTTAATTTGTAACAATTTCATCCTTAAATCAAGGAATAATGAGGATATAGGGCTCACTTAAGAAAAGAAACACCCAATCAAATAACGGCCGTCTCTCCCAAATTTTCGCCAATCTCCAATTCTCTGCAATTAAAACCCTAACATTAACTCAGTCAAATTCAACCCAATAAAATTATTAAATATTCATTAATAGTGATTCAACTGCAAGAGAGTTGAAAGTATCAAGCACCCAATGGACAATGTTCCTACACTACCAAATTGTCAAACTAGCACAATAAAAATTCTGTCCACATCAACGTGTTGTCTGAGTTTTTGAACGAGATGGAATTGTTACAAATTGAACCACAAGGGTGTATTTGTACATTGGGTAAACATTTAGGGATGTATTTATGCATCACTCCTTGGTTTAAAGATGTAATTGTTAACAATTGAACTATGGCACTGTTTGGAGCTCCAAATTTTGTCAAAAAAGAACTTCAAAAATCTTCATAAAACTCCACAAAACTTCAACTTTTAACCTTCATCAGTTTCCAAAAACAGTATATCTATCGTTAAGAAATTAAGAGAACCAACAATTATGTTGTCCCTCCAAAATATATATATATATATATATATGTATATCAAATAATAATGCACTTCCTAAAGTTCAAAACAACATGCAATATAGTCTAGCAAAATCCATTCAAAAGATTTTAAATTTTTTGGCACTATAATGTGACACAACTATTTGGAACTCCAAAAAACTCCAAATGTTCCCAACTTTCTCAAATTAAATTTCGTCACGTGTCAATTTTACACCAACTTTTAATAACTCTTTTTGGCAAACCAAGCACCAATACCCAAGAAACTCCAAAAATTAGTTAACACTCCAAATACCAAAAAGTTGCACTTTCAGAGTTTTTTTAGAAAATTTTGAAGTTCCATACAAGTCCTATATAATTGTATTTGTACATTGGATATTAGTTCAAGAGCTTATTTATGCAATATTCTTTAATTCACAGATGAAATTATTATAAATTCAAATATAGGAATGTAACTGTGCAGTAGTGTATAAGTTCAGAGGCTTACTTATACATTATTTCAAAATTTTACCCTCATAAATCACTTGAAAGCTCAATGCTACTTTTTTTTTTTCTTTTTTTTTTTTTTGGTAAACAAAACTCAACACACCAAAATAAAGGTTCAATGATATTAATTCATTACCCAAAACTATTCAAGCCAGGTTTTTTCAATTTTATCAAACAGCTCCTCAGATTAAGTACCAAACTAAGTATGTTCATATAAAAATGTAATTCGCTTACCGCTATTATGAAATGAGACCGATTGGAATGGAAAAATCTGAACTAGTATTATCTAGATTATCTATGAGTATATATATACATGAACAAAGAGTGTCCTTCCTGATTCCTGGAGTCTAGATACATCCTATATTAAATATAGATACATCCCTAGGTAAATACTATCTATACTACATGAATCTTATTAATGCATATTAACACTCCCCATCAAACTGGAGCATACACATCACATGTTCCAAACTTGTTACAAATGAGCCTAACTCTAACTCCCACTAACGCTCAGTAAATAAATCTGCCAATTAATCTTTAGCCTATACTTGACTGGCTTTAATGACTTTTCCCTAACAAAATAACAGTCAACTTCAAGTTTGCTCATGAAACTCTGGATTCGAAGCTGTGGACGGCAGTTTAATTGTTAGAAAATAATTCCATAGGCTGTAATATAGAAACTCTCAACTCCTCTAGAATTTGACACGTACAAATCAATTCACAAGAAGTATGTGTCATGATCCTATATTCTGACTCTACGCTTGATCTTACCACCACTTGATACTTTTTACTTTTTCAAGATACTAGGTTTCCTACCACCAAAATACAATATCTAATGGTTGACCATCTATCTAATGGAGATCTAACCCAATCAAAATTTGTGTATCCTTGAACAAGGATATGGCCATTATCTTAATACAACAAACCATATCCTGGTACACCTTTAGATACCTCAAAATACAAATGATTTCATCCCAATGACTAGAACAAGGTGCATCAAGGAACTGACTAACTACGCTCATAACAAATGAGATGTCTACCCATGTAACTATCAAATAATTAATTTTTCAACCAGCCTGCGATATCGATCAAGATCATCTAATAGTTTTGGGTATCTGCAAGAAGTTTAGTATTGGAATCCATTGGAGAATCAATTGGTTTGGCTCCCAACATACCTGTTTCAGACAATAAGTCAAGTATTTATTTCCTCTGAGAGAGAGCAATACCCTCACGAGATCTTGCAATTTCAATGCCCATCAAATACTTTAATGATCGTAAGTTTTTGGTATTGAATTTGCTTGAAGAAAAAATTTCAAATCACAAATACATTGAGTATCGTCTCCTGTGATTAAAATATCATCCACATACACCAATAACCATATCTTTCATTGAAAAGAGTGACGATAAAAATCTAAATGATCAACTCCACAACGTGTCAATCCAAAATCCATCGCCACCTCACTACATCTGCCACACCACGATCGAGAGAATTGTTTTAAGCCATACAATGCCTTTTTTAATTTGCAAACTAATCCAGACTCCTTTTGAGCAACAAACCCAAGAGGTTACTCTATATATACTTACTCAGTGAAATTGTCATGAAGGAAAGCATTTTTAACATCCAGTTGATAAAATGACCAACGAAAAATGGCAGCAAGTGAAATGAGAAGACGAACAAATGTAATATTGGCCACAAGAGTATGTCTCTGAAAAATCAAAGCCATAAATATAAGTGTACACCACTGACAACCAATAGTTGACTTTCGATGAGGAAGAGCAACCAAATCCCAATATCGTTGGCTCAAACAGTAGACATTTCTTCCTCCATGGCAACACGTCATCCAAAATGAGCCAATACTTCAGACACAGAATTAGGAATAGAAACAGTAGACAGAGAAGTAAAAAAAGGCATGATAAGGAGACAAAGTTGTCTAGGAAACAAAATTAGCAATCGAATGAGAAGTGTGTCTATCTTTCCGAAGAGCAACTAGAAGATCAAGATTATTAGGTTCTGGATCGGGAGAAGGATCTGAAGACTAGATAGGAGAATATGGAGTGCCTAAAGCATCAGATTAAGATCATTACCTGCCAACCGTCTGGTACAAACCTGCAGATCAATACAAAAGAGACGAAAAGGGAGAATTACAAGCAAAGAAAGACTC
>QLOD02000009.1:14378829-14391003 GCA_003260245.2 Sideroxylon spinosum
TACTTTCTTATCTAATTTGCACTTGTCCACTTGCACATCCACTTGCCAACTTGATGATCCACTTGCATCTTCAACTTACATGAACCAAGAAAAAAAAAAGATTACGACTAAAATAGATAAAACTAGATATTTAGTTAGTTAAAATAACTAAGATAATACTAATTCTAGGGGTTAGTTTTATAATTTTAAAGCATAATCAGATATGGTAATAGACATGAAAGGAAGGCTATTTTGGATTTTGCAGTGGCTTATGATCTGATGGTGATGATCGCCTTTTTTAGGAAGAAAGAGGAACATTTGGTGACGTACAAGAGTGGCTTTTTAAGGACACGATTGACTTTTTTCAACTAGGAAAAGAGACCGCTTAGCTTGTAAAGATTGCAAGGTTATACCGGGGGAGAGCTTAACTTCCCAACGTAGGTTGTTGATCATAGATGTGTAGCTCCAAAGGTGGACTAAAAAAAAGAAGTTGTATAGATGCTCAAGGACTAAATGGTGGAACAAGGTGACAAGCAATTAGTATTAAGGAAAAAAATACTAGAGGAAGACGTTTGGGGGGTAAACGCGAGTGCAAATAATAGGTGGGATAATGTAGCTGAGTATATTAGGAGGGTAGGGAAAGAAGTCTTAAAGAATCCGAAAGGGGTGCTTCGGCGCAAAAAGAGGCATGGTGGTGGAGCGAGGCTATCCAAGATAAGAAAAGAGTTAAAAGAGAGTATTTTAAATCTTGGCAAAAGAATCGAAATGAATCGAACTTGGAGAGATAAAAAGAAGTAAAAAAAGAAACCAAAATGGCAGTTAGTGAGACTACGGTAAAGGCATATGAGGCGTTATATAGGCAACTCGACACGAAGGAAAACGAAAGAGAGATATTTAAGCTTGTTAAAGCCAGAGATAAAATGACGAAAGAATTAAACCAACTTAAATGCATTAAGGATGAGGATGAAAAGGTATTAGTAAAAGAAAATGAGATAAAGGAGATTTGGAAGAGCTACTTTCACAAGTTATTTAACGAAAGCAGTTGAAATGACATACAATTGGGGCAGCTTATCACTTCTAGCGAAGAAGTGATCATTTGTTCTATGTAAGAATCAATGGTGAGGGAGTAAAAGAAGTACTGAAAAAGATGAAAAATGAAAAAGCGATGGGCCAGATGGTATCCCTATTGAGGTTTGGAGGTACTTGGGGGAGGAAGGCATAAGTTGATTGACAAAACTTTTTAATGTAGTGTTAAAGAGTAAAAAGATGCCTGATGCATCGAGGAAAAGTATTCTTATACTCATATACAATAACAAAAGAGATATTCAAAACTGTTCGAACTACCACAGGATTAAATTGATGAGCCATACGATGAAATTATGGGAGAGAGTTATTGAGAGAAGATTAAGAAGGAAAAAAAATATTTCAGAGAATCAGTTTGGTTTCATGCCAGGGAGATCAACCATAGAGGCTATATTTCTCCTGATGAGGTTAACAGAACAATATAGAGAATGTCAAAAAGATTTACACATGGTGTTCGATTTGGAGAAAGCCAATGACCGGGTTCCTAGGGAGATTCTATAAAGATTATTGGAAAAGAGATGAGAGTGTGTAGCATATATTGAGGTAATAAATGACATGTATGATAGAGCTATGACATCTATATAGACGACTGGCGGAAAGACTAAGGAATTTCCTGTCATGATTGGTTTACGCCAAGACTCAGCGTTAAGCCCGTACTTGTTTACCCTAATTATGGATGAGATTACAAGGTAAATTCAGGATGAGGTATTATGGTGTATGCTATTTACAGATGATATTGTTTTAGTAGATAAGACAAGAGAATGAGTGAATGCTAAGTTAGAGTTGTGGCAAGAAATGTTAGAAACAAATGGGTTTAGGCTAAGTAAATGTAAAACGGAATATATGGAATGCAAGTTTAGCCAAAGTAAAACAACTGGAGGCATAGAATTAAGTTTGGGCACACAACAGGTTGTAGAGAAAGAAAACTTTAGATACCTTGGATCTATGGTACCACAGGATGGAGGGATTGATACTGATGTAGGGAATAAGATTCAGGCCGGGTGGAGCAAATAGAGGTGTGCTTCAGGGGTCTTGTGTGATCGAAAAATATCCCTCAAGGTGAAAGGAATGTATTATAAGGTGGCAGTAAGACCAGCGTTGTTATAGGATCAGAGTGTTGGGTAGTAAGTCATAATCATGTTCAAAAGATGATAGCTGCAGAGATGAGAATGCTAAGATGGAAGTGTGGGATCACAAGGAGAGATAGGATTAGGAACAAAGAGATTAGGGGTAAAGTAGGAATAGCACCGATTGAAGATAAAATGAGAGAAAATCATTTAAGATGGTCCGGCCATGTTTGAAGGCGTACAATGGAGTCACCGGTTAAAAGGTGTGAAAGTATAGAGATTGCCAGGAGTAGGAGAAGGAGAGCGAGAGGGAGACCTAAGAGAAGTTGGAAAGAAATTATTAAACATGACCTAGCCTTTATGGATCTAACGAAGGATATGGGCCAAAACAGATTTGATTGACGTCGTCAAATCTATATAGCTGACCCTACCTAGTGGGAAAAAGTTTCATTTGGTTTGGCTTAGTATGGTTATCTAAAAAGCCACAATATTTATGATGTGTGATTTTCATCAATGGAAAGTGAACTCATGAGTTCCTTAAACAAATGCAACATAGTTGTAGAATTTATATATTTTAGAGGGCTAATTGCACTTACACCCCTTAAACTATACTTATTTTTTCAAATTACCTCTTCATTTATTAATTCTAACACTTAGACCCTCTCATCTATTTGAAAGGGGATTCCATTAAGTAACAGTTAAAAAAATCCATTAAATTTTATTTATTTATTATTCATTACTTTTTTCAATATGTTTTTAATGTAATTATTATTCACATACATTCAAATTTAAAACATATGACTAAAGATTTGCATGGATTAAATCAGATAAATCTTTTGATTTCTAGTAATAAATTGAATTTTTCTTATCCCATCCAAAAAATAAATAAATAAAACAAAACCTACCTGAACCTAATTTCTATAAAGAATCTGGCCAAATCAATTGTCGGATCTTAATATTAAATATATTTTTTTGGTTCTATATTTATTATATATATTTAATTTTAATAATAACTAATAGAAAATGTATCTTCAAATTTTGTTTAAAAATTTAAGTTAAATTTAAATTAAGAAAGAACTAAATTAAATGAAAATGTTGTTATTAGGTTTAATTTGATTTTTATTTTTATTTTCATTAAATTTTGCTTCCCTTATTTCTTTATACCAAAAACAAAAATATATTATATATATAGATAATTTATTTTTATTTTTCAGGTTGAGTATTTTTTTTTTTTTTTTTTGGATGGGATAAGAAAAAATTTGATTTATTTAATTTATAAAATGATTTATCTAGCCTAACTCATGTAAACATCTAGTGATAAGTTCCAAATTTGAATAGTGAGTAATAATATGTTAGAAACTTATTGAGATAATTAAACAATAAATAAATAAAAAGTTAACGGATTTTTTTAACGGTTTCCAAACGGAGCCCCTTTTAAATAAATGGGGGTTAAATTGCTAAGGTTAATAGATGAAAGGGAAAATTGAAAAAAAAATGTTTAATTTAAGGGTGTCAGTGTAATTAAACCCTATTTTAAATACTTTAGTAATTAAATTAAAAATACAAATAAAAATAAAAATAAATTTTTAAAAACTAAAAAAAAAAAAGTTTAGATCTTAATTTTTTTATATCTTGAATTCAAAAATAACCAAAAAAAATCAAAATATTAATTAAGATTAGAAATAATTTATTTTCAAAAAAAAAATTATAATTTTAAATTTAAATTAATCATGTCGATAATTTTAACTGATTAACATAATTAAGATTAATAATATTTGCAACTTAATGAAAAATGTGTCAAGAATTACAAAAGCTATATTAAAATTAACAAATATATTACTCTAAGATATATATTAAATCATAAACTTACCTATGGGTCAAAACTAGTAATGATATAAATGAATGTTAGGGAAGTAGAAATGGACTAATTATTATTATTATTATATTTATATAATAAGGTAACTCAGACTTTTAAAAATATGTAAGTCATCATTGGCTGAAATTTAATTGAAGAAATCTATGATGACTGAAATTGATTTCTCGAAACAATTAAAGCTTGGAGGATGAACTTGAGGGCATTTACGGGAATTAGAGGAGCAGCAGCAACAGAAGGTATGCAAAACTTGAAGGACGGTGGGGACGCCGATAAGGTTAGCTTTTTATAGCACTCTTTCAGCTACAAAAACATTGGCATCGATGATTTATTGGGATTAAATTTGACCATTCAAAACACTCCACAGAGCCAATTGAGTATGCAGATGGAATAGTTAAGATCTTTTTATGTATAACACAAGCTATTACCAAGTTGCTCAATAGGGGGTTCGAGAGGAGAGGAAGATAAAATCATAAAAAAAAATGTTCATCTTCTTTCCATTTTTCCTCATCATTCTTTTCTTTGCATTCTATCAATCTTATATTTTTGGGAAGCAATTATGTACATGAATTGGCATTTCTTAATCTTTCATAATTGGTTTGCTCTCCTCGGTTCAATTGATTGAGTGATTGTGATAGTTCTTTTCTATTTCCATAGCTATTGTTGGCAATAGTTAAATTTGACAACCTTTTTTAGGTCAAATGTTGAAATTCCACTATGTCTTTTGATTGTTAATAGTATGCTTGGATTAAGTATTTATAGAGTAAGAAAAGACAAATAGAATAAGAAAAAAGAATAAGGGATAAGGAAAAGAAAGAGAGAATTCAAAATATGCATTTTATTTGATTTAATTTGAGAAATAGAATTAGTGAATGAGAATTGTGTTTCAATAAATTAATATTTTAATTTAACTTTTCATTCGTAGAATTACATATTTCTTCTCGATCTTCATGTTACACTATTTCTAAAATGTAAGAGTAATTACAAACCTCTTTTTTATTAAAAATATATAAGCCATTAATGAAGTTTAGTGAAGAAAATATTATGGTGACTGGATCCGTGTGTCGAGCCAACAGGCACGAGTCGTGAGTCTTTATTACGATATGATGCATCTGAGATCACCCAAATGTAAAAAAAATACATTTTGTTTTGAAACAAAACATCAATTACAAAGATTAGAAATTGCCACTCGACACTTTCAAAATGAGTGTGTCGAGAAACCCAAGTTTTAATTTAGGTTAAAAGTGTTTCGATTTATGATTTTAAAAATATGATAAAAGGCCCATTTTTAGTCACTCTCGACTAACTTGTGCAATTAGAGATAATGGGTTTAGGGGTTCGGTTATGCACAGAAACCGTTATGCCTAAATAACTAGGGATATCCAGAGTCCTTTTTCCACTCTCTGCAGTCGTGATCTCACAATATAATACTCCAATTTATGATAATCATAGTATACAACCCTAAATGCATATGATGCATGAAATGTGATCAGTTGAGTTTAGCTAATATGTACAAATGTTGTGTAAATTGAAAGATGCTCTCTAAAGACCGGAGTGACTGAATCAAACTATATGCTCAAGCTACCTACGTACCCCTTAAAGGGATCAAATCAACATAGTTTAGACCTAAGGTAGTCCGAACTATATGTTAATGTGATGTGAATTGGTATGCAAATATAAGAGCCTAAGTCTAAGTCTAAGTCTAAGTCTAAGCTAGTGCCTCACACAGATGATGGTCTATAAAGACTATGGAGACCGCACTCAAGCTATCTGCTCAAGCTATCTACGTATCCTGTTTAAAAGGGATCCGGTCATCATAGCTCACATCTATGGTTTAACCTATGTGTTGAGATGTGTACAAGAGCTTAACTCTAAATTAGTGCCTTACACTAGTAGTTTATGAAGTTCTGGATGATCAAACTCAAGCGATCTGCTCAAGTTGCCTATAGACCTTATTAAGGGATTAGATCTACATAGCTATGCGAAGTGTTTACGCCTCATACAGATGTGGTATGAAGATGTGCATGCGTAGATGTCAGCGTGATCAGAATTCCGTGGATGGCTAACTAATTGGCCTTAAGCATACTGAGCCTAATCATCGGCCAAAGTAGGCTAAGTGTATGAGATGGTGACTCATAAGGTCAATACTATATAGGAATTAATGTGAAGGAGCTTAACTCTAAGAATGAAATGAAAGTTAGTGTCTTACATGTAACTTGTTAAGAGAGCTTCGCTCTAGATGATAAAAGAAAGTTAGCACATGTGCTTAATTGGGAAACAAAACTTGATCTAAAAGGCAAGGGACAATTAGCGCTTTGCGCATAACTGAGAAATGATTAACTGAGAAAGGAGCCTTGCTCCTAATGAAAAGGACAGTTAGCGCCTAGCGCATAACTAGGGATGGAGGCTTACTCCAGATAAGAAAGAATAGCTAGTGCCTTGCGTATTACTGTGGGAAGGATCATAGCTCTACGGAAGAGACAGTTAATGCCTCATGTGTAACTGTAGAAGGGAGCTTTGTTCTAAATGAGAGAGAAATAGTTTGTGCCTGGCGCATAACTGAAGGAAATGAGCCTTGCTCCAAGGGATAAGGAACAGTTAGTGCTTCATACATAACTACAAAAAGGAATAGTTAATACCTAATACGTAACTGGGGAATGGAGCCTTGCTTCAGATGAGATGAGGCAGTTAATGCTTAATGCATACCTAAAGGAAGGAGCTTCACTCTAATAAGAAGCTTAATTCCCAGGGTGCGCCTTACCCGTGTGGATGAGTGTTATTATTTAGGAAAAAAACTCAGCTCAAATCGAGAGTTTAGTTCCCATTAAGTCAATGTGAATGGTCTAATAGACTCATGTAATGTGGGTGATACAGTTAGACATGATCATATATGTTTAAGGGACATCATGACTTGGAACTCACTATCCTAAGTCATTCCCAGTTTTTGAAGCCTCACAAACCCAGGTGAATACTCTAGATTAGCAAGCATTTAATTAAAATCAGGCGAATGCTCTGGATGGCAAGCTTTTGATTTTTTTAATTCATGTTAAACCAAGTGGATGTGTGTTTGCATGTGCAAGAGTGTTCTATCATGCTAAGGCAAGTGACAGTATGTCAACACATGGTGATTGAACATGATATCATGGAATAACATGAAAATATAACATGCTGGCATGGCATAGCATGGTCGAGGAATGGTATAACATGGCATAACATGATAATACGGCATCTGAGCATGGTGAAGAATGATAATGACATGGCATAACATGGCAGGGATGATATGGCATGGCGAACATGATTTTAACATGGCCTAACATGATAAACATGGTATTATAAAATGGTATGACAAGATAGAATGATGTTATAACATGGTATTGCATGGTAGTATGATATGGGCATGTTATGTGTACGATGTTTAGAATTTTACAAAATTAAGTAAATCCGGTCAATATCATACATCGAAGTACAACCGGTATTGAGTAATGATTCGGATAGCTCTCATTGATAAAAAATTTTATTTATATAATTAAAATTATTTCATTCTAATTATACAAATACATTGAATTAAAAAATAAAATAAAAATTTTCTAGAGAGCGAAAATTATATCGATACGGGATTTTTCTATAGAGAGAAGGGTTGAAGGGCGTCGAGTGTTGAATAAGAAAAACAAGAATATGAGGCCCCTATTTCTAGAATTTTTAACCGAACAGAACTTTGACCTGTTTAAAAGAATTGTCCGTTTCATTGGACAAACAAATTTGCCTAACGAAACAAGCAGAACTCTTTGCCAAGACCGTCTAGCAGCCCTTTCTGCCCAACAGGATAGGCAAACATGTCAACACAGTGTCACGGGCAACTATGATCATAAAATAAGTTAGGCAGAACTTCATGCCATTCGAGATAGGCGAAAAAGATTTCCATATGCCTATTTGGAAAATAAAATGGTGGCCAGGCTTAATGTTTGGGCCATTTGGCACCCTGGCTCAGGCCATGCTTGGTAAAGTTTGAGTTCTATCCTGATAAGTTCGGGCCATTCTAAAACCTTTAATGCAATTTTTAGGAGCTTCCCGGACTTCCCAGGTTCTTTCTGGAGAAAATTAAACCAATTAGGTTAAAATTTGGCTCAATTTAGATTCTCCAGGATCAAGTTAAGTCTATTTGAAAATTGCTACTCCAAAATAGACTGAAACAAATACAGGGTCAGCCAATCCTTTTGTCTTGACCCTTAGAGACAACAGTAGGTTGACTCCTCATTCTATTTTTGGGTGTAAGGAGTCTAAATATTCCATCGGCATCACTCCAGAACACCTTTATGATCTTGTAACATATTAACAAATTTTACAATCAGAGTTGTAGAGGAACCTCCTAAGGTTTGACTTAGCTTGACCTAGCTATGCCATGATCTCGGGGGATGAAACCTTCACACTCTTGTATAATTTGAAGCCTATCTGGTTTCATCTGAGGTCTCAAATTATGTCTAATGCACCGGTATCTTCTTTTTCGTCGGTAGGAGCCATTTTGGGTTGGTGGGACCTGGATGACCTATAAATCGATGTTTTGGCTATTTTGAACTGTGTTCTATAGTTTTTGATATATCTTGGGATGTTATGTGCATTCTTGTATGTTTCTAGCTTGATCTAGATATTCCAGTTGATACCCGCCTTTGGGTGCATCGATAGAGTCCATTCTTGACTTTTGGACTGAATTGATCCTTGATTCTGGATTTTGAATCTTCTATTAATGCGAAAATCCTTACTTTCATATCTTCAACATGATTGTACAATTTGGTGGCCTTCTGCCTTGATCTGAGTCTTCATCTTGACTGCTCCCTAGCTCTAAGGGTATAATCATCATTTTGTTGAATGTTTGTTTTTTGTCAAATTTCAGTGTTTTGACATATCCCGTGAATAGTAGATTTTAATCAATATAGTAAAATTTGAATAAAAGCATTATCTACTACAAATTTTAACTAAGGGTCCGATTGGATAGTGTTAAAATTTCAGGGGGATAAGTTTTAGAGGGGGTATTATTTCTAGAGGGTTGGCCCACATTGAAGTGATGTTTATAAAGGGAGATAACTTTTGACTTGGTTTGGATGTTTTATAAATAAAAAGGGGTAAATGATAGAAAAAGTAGTCAAATGACTCTTTTGTCCTTATACAGTCCCAAACTTGATTATATGTTTATGTTAACTATATAATGTGAAAATCAACTAGTACGAAATAATATTAGACAAATTAATTATAAATAAATTATGTTATTAATAAATTAAACTTTATAATCCGAAACTTTCTTGATCCCTTATCTTTTCCTCCTTATTTAAAAAATATCAATACATGTGTAATTTTGTACAAATTTGCTTAAAAATAATATTATTATCTTAAAATCACACAACCATTTATTTAGAAAAAATATATTTTTTTAATCACCCTATTTGGAAAAAAATTATATTTTTTTATTTCTATTAATAAAATTTTTTAACACATTTTTTCATTAAAAAAAAGAATTTATTTCTAATATGTAAAATACATTTTTGTAAGTAAGAAGGTGGGTGAGAAGGGGCAAAAAGGAGGGATAATTTTTGGAGAGCTCAAACCCTCTCCAAAAATAATACACCTTCTTCCAAGATTAAGGAAGCCGGATAATTTTTAGATGGGGGAAATTTTGCTTCCCAAACCAAGCAAAAACCATCACATCAAGACTTATACAGGGGCATTATTAATGGAGGCTGCCTTTTGTAGCATCCAATCAAGCCATAAGGGAGGAAAAATTAAGGTGTCTATAATTATTCATTTCTATTACTAAACAATATAGGTTTTTTTTTTTTTTTGGGTTAATTATGGGAAGCAAAAAGAATCTACTTTTGTTCTCTCTCTATCTTTCTCTATAACAATTGGGAAAATAGTGAAAGTCTAATTTTCTCTTAAATTTTACTATTTTAATCAAATAA
This sequence comes from Sideroxylon spinosum, assembly GCA_003260245.2. NCBI lineage: Eukaryota > Viridiplantae > Streptophyta > Magnoliopsida > Ericales > Sapotaceae > Sideroxylon > Sideroxylon spinosum. The sequence goes on from QLOD02000009.1 coordinate 14,388,783, forward strand.
CTAACATGAATATATGTCCATTACCACTACTGAATTGATACGGGAATGCTGGCATTTGATAATACTGATGGAGACCAGTTGAGAAAAAATTCCATAATTTTTAATATTTTACCAACATTTTGTAGGTTTGTGAATATTTACAACAAAACATATTGTATTAGACTTCAGTAATTTAAAAATCTTTATTTTGATTAAAAAAAATTAACTTCTTCCCCTCCTCCACTTTTTTTTTTTTGGAGGATAGAGTTTTTAATTAATTTGAAAACTTTCATAAATAATTTTACTCAAATAAAAATCAAGAAAAAAAAAGAGTAAATGGTTGCACTTCACAAATTATCTTTTATATTTTACCATATTTGTTATTTAATAGTTTTTATTTTTTAGATTTTTTTTTTTAATTTTGTTTTGGTCAAAGTATGTTTAGGTCATAGTTACAGTATTAATATTTTTATTGATGATTTTTATTTTTACAAATTACTTTTAAAATTTTTTTGTAAATTTATTTTAAAAATTTTTTTGTGTAAAATTTTACAAATCTACTATTGAAACTTTTTGCGGCTCAAATTACGTTTTTATACCTTTAGATACAAGAAATTTTTAATAAGGGATGATATGGAATCACACCCAACATTTTAAAACATACACATCACGAATCCCAAAGAAGGATGTTCTTATGTTGCTTGTTTTTCCTACAAACGTACAATAAATGCCTAATGCCCACTTTGTCTTTCACACACACACACACACACACAGACATATATATATTAATATTAAACCAAAATTGGCTAATCTATGAATCTGAATTACTTAATTTCTATCAGTTCCTTGAATTTTGTTGGCTTTAATTACTCTTTCAAATAAATAAATAAATAAATAAATTTGAAGTGAGAAGACACTTTTTGATGCAACCTCACTAGTTTGGGTTGTATAGTTATTTGTTGATGTGTTCTTAATTTTTGACATGGAATTGTTAAGTATTTATCTAGTTGCTCCTATTTTTCTAAAAAAAATTGATTACATACGGATTCATAATTCTGCATTTGCAAAACAACTTCCTAAGAAGTAGAACAATAACTTCTTAAATAAACAAGAAGCAAAAGATTCTTAATGTATTATAATATTTGTTGAACATTGTTCTCTAATTATAACCAAAGGTATTGTAGAAATACCGGAGAATTAGGAACTTAGAAGATTGTGCAAATATTCCTTTGTAATATTTCCTCAGAAATTTTAGCACTCATCATAGGGAAACCTACCGGTAGTCAAGAAACTTCCTCCTCTTTCACACACGGATGGGAAACAGAGGATCAATCATCTATGACCACCATAAGAGGGGAAGACCTCTCATCGATTCAGATTACCGTGGACAAGTTCAACGGAAAAAAACTTCCGGGAATGGACACAGTCAATCAAACTTGTGATTAACGGCAGAGGAAAATTTGGTTATTACCTAACCGGCACTAGCAAAAGGCCCAGCGAATGAGACATAATGACCTTTCAAAGATGGCAATCGAAGAATGCCGTGGCAACCTCTCTACAAGTTAATTCTATGGCCCAATCAATAAAGAGAACCTGGTTATGGCTGCCAATGGCGAAGCACGTTTAGAATGCTATACATGAGATTTACTCGGATGAGGAGAATTTCTCTTAGATTTTTGATCTAAAAACCCGATTATGGCAAATGAAGCAAAAGGACAAGGACGTTATAGAATATTATTTAGAGATGACGGTGATCTGGCAAGAACTTGTGATAGAACCAAAGTTCTAGCAAACAATATTACAAGCAGATTAAAGAAAAAAAAAAAGGGCGATCGATTCGAGGGGATCAACCTCCACAAGCTGAAAGCAGTATTTTTATTCTCATGATCCCGCCATACGGCATCTACATGAATATATAATCAAAACCAATAACAGAGAATGGAAATACAAAATCAAAGGAAAATCAGAAAAAAAGAAATTAACTAAAAATATGGGGTGATTGATTGACCGACTCTAACAGAAATCACCAAAATTGAGCCATCTAATTTAGGAAACCGTATCATTCCCCTACCCTTAAGAACAACCTTGTTCTCAAGGCTGGGAAGCAACAAATTCTAGAAACTTCTCCTTGAATGAAGAGTATGGCTACCAAGTAGCATCCTCAACTGGCAGGTTGGCCCATTGGACTAAAACATCTACAGCTGCTTCATTCTTACGCTTAACCAAGCGTCTATCCAATATA
>QLOD02000009.1:14446502-14457072 GCA_003260245.2 Sideroxylon spinosum
CATACTAACACTGTGCAATACAGAGGGCTCTAAGCCATATCATGACCAATTCATGACCACAACATCTACAACACATCACTGCTTATAAGCAACAGACTACGAGGCATGTCAGTAATAAAGTGTTCCATCTGTCGACCTATGAGAAAAATCCGTACAACACAAAACCATATAAAATAATTCGTTCCATTCAATTTCTCACTAGAAATTGATTTCGAAAGACTGTCAGGTGGAATAATTAGTACAGTTGGAACCAAAACCAAATTAGAGACCATTTTAGAAGAGTTACTAGCCATCTCCAACAAACAAATGTACACCAAACAGACCTTGAAGCTTCTATGGGATAAATTCCAATAGTGAGCAGTAAAGGGGGAACAATGGTAGAGCTTGATACTTACACCGAAAGATATCAATAGAAACAATACCAGGCAGTCGAAGCTTCAATATCGACGACCAACAAACGAATCCAAAGCGAGAGCAACACCATCAAATCGCGTAAGGCAAATTTCGGCCATCAATAAATAGGTCCAGGAGAACACAAAATCAACAAACCAAGCAATTGATGATGCTTGAGAAGAGAATCGAGCGATGAAATCGAAATCGAGAACCAAGCAAACAAAATCAAGCAGCCGAAAGCCGCAAGACGATGAAATCGAGCAACAAACCGGGCAACTAGATAACATTTACATCATAAAACGATGATAGGAAGAGCCTCCTACATTAGGCAACCACCGCCAGAGGTCGTCGACGAGATGGATAGAGCTCACGCGTTGGCACTCAATTGACAGACAAAGGGGCATGGGATCTACTCACAAACGCTTCCACTAGCACATGGGAGCGCATATGGTCGTCGGAACTCACTGCTGATGACCACTGTGATCGTCGAGTAAAGACGATCCTTTCAAGAAGAGCCCGACAACCGCAGTGAGTTCTTCCTTTTTTCTTTTCTTATGAAATTGCTGATACTAAGTTAAGAATTTGGAAGAAAGAATTCTGAGACTTAATTAGCCTCCTCTATCATTACATTTATAATGAAACGATTACACCAAAAAAGGAATTTACAATCATAATCAATCTAATAATAAAACCAACCCAATCAACCCTAATTATGCTCCATCAAATATTCTAGAATATTCTAACAGAAAGTTTGAAAGGCTTGAAGCGGATAGAAAACGTTTGGAAGAAACTCTCACAAAATAAAAGCCAAACTAGCAAATGAATATGGCCTACAATAACCTTCATCAAATTTTGGGAGCTCAATGTAATCTAATCGATAAGAGATAACTTGGATATATTGACAAAAAGGATGAGACTGAAGACATGAAGACTTCAAAGGTGGCCCCCTAAAAGACAACATCAAAAGAAAAATTCTACTTTAAAGAATCAACCTGTTACCCTCCCAAAGCAAGCATCAAAGAGAGACCTATATCAAAATTTTTATCGAAGGCCTAAAGGTAAGTATCAAGGTACATATTCTCAATCCTATTTTAAATTTTTACCTACTTGCCATCATTGAGAAATTAAAGGACACAGTCGACCAAGTTGTTACAAGTATGTACGGGTTGCCCCTCTCTTATGTTGACACTAGGAATTTTATGAAATCTAATTTTCAAATGTTAGATAACCACAATTCATTGAGGTCACATAATTTTCTCTATAACACTAGACCTCAAAACTATAGGCTAATGAGGAAAAATAATCTGGAAAAGAAAAAAAAAATTCAAAACCTATTCGACATAAACCCATAAACTCTAAGGTGAAAAATGATTTCCCAAAAATAAGAGATGTTTGGATTAGTAAAAGTGATTTGCATGTCACCCACACCCCTAAGGATGTTTGAGTTAGTTGTTGTGTTTAATTCCCTAAGAATACCATAGGCTTGAATCTCTTAGATCATCCATGCATATGTGGTCCTTAGATTAAGGGCCTGTTTGAAGAATTGAAAAACACCGAATAACTCTAAAAACCTCTGAATAACTCTAGAAAAAACTCTATAATTCTCTACAAAACATTTTCTATCTCGAAGTACATAAATCTCTAAATTTATATATATCTACAAATTCTAACAAATTCTTACAAATTCCAATAAAGTTTCTACAAATTTCAACAATATTTCTATAAATTTCAAAAAGTTCTGATAGAAAAGTCAAAAAGTTACTAATGTTTTCTACCTCAAAGTACATGAATCTCTAAATTTATATATATCTACAAATCCCAACAAATTTTTACAAATTCCGATAAAGTTTCTACAAATTCTAACAACGTTTCTATAAATTTCAAAAAGTTCTGATCGAAAAGTCAAAAAGTTTCTAACGCACCCGTTCAAAATGACTAAAATCTGTTTAAACGAAACTATTCTTCTCTATTTTTTGTGGTTTATGGTTTATACTCCAACCGTCAAAAAGTAACCCAAACCACATTCATCTCAACTTTTGTAACTCCAAATGCCCCCTAAGTGCTCTTCTCACTTTCTCGCATTTTTTTTAAATAATAAAAAAAAATTGCGGTGTAATATATCTATATATTAAGTTCATTTAAGATCTATTACTCCATACACACTTCAGAAATATTAGATGAAAATTGTTGATCGACATAATTGTCATGATTTTGACTTCCTAGACTAGCTTGGAATTTGTGGTTTGTTGTTCTTTGTCATGGTTGTGACGTGCCATTGTATTTGCAAGAGTTCAGCATGTAAAATGAAAATACTACACAATTGAGTTTGTTTTATTTTCTTTTTGGACCAATGGTTGCTCTTTGAGATCTTTCAAGTAGACTTGTTTGGAAAGGTACCAGTAGAACAGAGTGAAGCCATCTTATTAACATGTCAGTTATCAAAAATAGCCACCCTCTAGTTACTAAAGATATAGGAGAAAGGCTACCTATACATAACTGTATGAAAGCCACCAAGCCAAATAGGACAAAAGTTGAGAATAAAAAGAAAATACTCAAAAGCTTGGCGAAAATAAATACAAAACAAAAAATGTGGAGAATTGTTGAAAATACTAAATTGGGAGAAATAGTTGAATAGTGCTGAAATTTTTAATATTTACTCTCAGTTCAATTCTTAGTCCATTAAGAGTAGCGTTTTGAACTTTTGTGTGCATGTGTAAAACATTATTCATGTTGCACTTAAGCTTTAATTCACACACATCATTGTCATTTGATCACTTGCATGACTTATGTGAACAACTCATGACATAAATAGTAGAGTGATTCTTTGAATTCTCAAGTCATTGCAATTTACGTATAGTGATTAATTTATACGTAATTAATTTGATTCATGTTTCTTTCATGTGTTTAAGATTATAGAACTTGGAATGAATTGACCGAAATTACACATTAATATCTTATTTTTTTTCTATCTGATACATTCTAACTAAGTACACTTGTCAATTCATGTCATTCTAATGTGGATGATGTATATATGCATATATATTTTTTTGATGAAGATGTTGATAGATAATTTTATTATTATATGGTTGGTTGTGATGCGAACATTTTTCATTTATTATATTTTTTCCACACGATGCCTTGACGATGTTTGGTGAAGTGTACTGTGTTGTAGGATGATTTTCAGATATACACAAGATTAATTGTTCTTGCAGTGATTCTGAGGTCCACATGTTCACTTGTACTATTGAGTCATAATTTAAAAAGTATAATTTTATTAGTTGGAGTGTTTTGACATGAAATTGCCAAATGAGGAGATTGTTATGATCGATAGTCAAAATAGAGTTCTAATCTTTGTAAACTTAGACGTAGGCTAAGACATTAGAGTTTGAAGACAAAACAAATTGTGTTGGCCTCAGAACAAATTTAAGAAACTATAAAATCCGAAAAAAACTAAAATATCCTACTTCGCAGGAAGAGCAATGCCATTCTAATTCGCAGGAAAATTATGAAGGGGGTGTTTTTAGATTTAAGCTATACGGGATAAGCACGGGAAGGCTACACTTGCAAGTCTCACAATCCAGTTTTCAAACTGCATTTTAGAAACCTGATACATTTGGACTTTCGTTCCTTATATATTTTCAAGGATATATCTAGGGTTTTCAATAGAGAGAAACACCATCAAAGAGCTAGAGGATTTGATAATTTATTGATTAATCTCAACACTTAGCCAAATAAAGTTCTTGTATTGTGTGTGCATGATTCAAAGGAGTTTGAATCAAGAGTATTATGAATTTAGCATATGCCATGGATTTGGTTTATCTTCATAGATTTGAATAGGATATCTTTCGCTAGGGTTTGGGCGCATCGAGGATTTAAGCAAAGGAAGTCAATAATATTGGTTCATAGATTCGACTTTTCTAAGAGGTTGAGATTTTGTAATCTATTTGCGATCTAGTGAAAGATATGAGATTTTTTCCTAGTATAGATTTTCCTCGTTAAATCGTGTATCTGTTTATTTATTGCTTTAAGTTTGCAACTATTTGGTGATTGGATTGTCTAGCATACAGAATCTAAACATTTTCCATTCATTCTTTTTGTCATATACTTATGCTCCATAGCCAAATAAAAAATAATCCAATATAATAATCACCATCTCTATTCTCTTATGAAGTCATACATCACTACTTTCTTATACCAAAATAAATCTATGATGGGTGTGGGGGGAGAAACAAATGTGTGGGGAAAATACCTTATGTGTCAGTTTTGGTTTGAACAAGAGAGAGGGGCAGTGGGTGCATAGAAGAGAAGGCCAGCGTGTGACTCATAGATGAAACAAATGTGGATTAAAACCATGACCAATTCAAAACCAACTCATCACCCAAATATAAACTGGTATAGTTGATGGAAACCCATAATTGGGCAAACCTTTGCTCTATTTAGTAATTACAAAAATACATAATATATGTATTGCATATTATACAATCATGCTAATAAGTTCTACGAGAAAGAAGAAAAAGCAGATAGAGTTTGATGAAAGAGATAGAATAGAGAGGGAGAGATGATGGTTTGTTTTAGGTAGTTGAAAATAGATTTGCTATAGAAATATTCACGGAGACGCAGATATTAGTTTAGTTTGGCAGCATGGCAAAAAGTTGGTTTTGCTACAACAAAATTAGTTTAGTTTTTAAGTTAATGTACAACTCAATTGATGCATGCATTATTTGTGATTGGTTTTTAACAAATTAAAAAGTTCAAATTATAGCAATATCTATTAAATTTGTTAAAAATAGAAAAAAGACAAGAAAATAGAGTTAGGGAGGAAGTATGAATTCTACATCTTGTCATATATATTATAAAGGTATGGGAGAGGCCTTTAAATAGGCTTATAATGATGGGTATAAATGGTAATGATCTACATACCAAAATAAAGTTAACTACTTAATAAATATTAAGATATAAAATATTATAATATAGGTGTATATATAAAGAATAAGTTATAACTTAATATAGAATATTTCAACACCCTCCCTCAAACTCAAGGTGGTATACTAGCTTGAGTATGGAAATAAGAGAATTCCAAAAAGAGCTCAACAGAATAGCAAAACAAGTCAGTGAGTGTAAAATCTAAGGTAATGTGACTACTGGCGACGATGAAAATTTGACGGTGAGTTCCTTAAGAAATTTTATTGCCACTGGCATAATTATTTTTGGATTGGAGATCAAAAAATAGCCAAACAGAATATACGATGTGCAAAGATAGAACAAGAAAGACAAAACTGAAAAACATCAAAGGAAAATAGCAACACCTTACTCTCTAGAGTTTACAGCTAATAAGAAAAACTGATATTTGTTGGTATGTTATAGTTGATTCCATCAAGAACAGTCCTATGAATAGGATGAGTAGTATAATGCTGAGATGTCATCCTAAATAAAAAAATTTACTGAGAGAGTGAAATACAAAGAAACAGAGGTGAGAATCGAAAAAAGAAAAGTCAAAAAAACCCTAAGAACTAATTTAGACTGTGGAGAAAAAGTTTTTGTAGTGGTTGTGGTAGTGCTATGGCAAAGCAGGGCTCTAAAAAAAACACTAGGGAAGAACAAAAATATAGAAAGCTCTGATATAGTTCAAAATGTCGAAGAAAAAATTCTGTTGTGATTGAGGTGATATTATGATAGAGTAAGGCTCTGAAAAGAGGGGGAAAAAAGCACCAGAGAAGAAAAAACACAGAAATCTCTAATACCATGTTAAAATAAAATATGAAAAAAATTTTATATATATTCTGGGGATGAAAAATAGTGCAATAGAATAATGCTACACCAGAGAAATCAAAAACACTGAATATGGCTCTAATACCATGTTAGAAGTGGAGAATAATAATGGGAGAAAAGAGAAGAATGATATATTGATGTTTGTTTATAAGGAGTACAATGCTATATATAGACTAAGTTAAACTAAAATAAGGAAAGTATAATATCCTAGAATATGTTAATTACATATGGTAATGGAATATATTCTAATATTTGGTAACGTAATGTTATAGTAATATAATATATTCTAACATCTCCCGGCAAACTCAGAGGTATAGCAAAGACCAACTTGAGTTGGGAGACTAAGGAACGGACTGAATCGGCTAAATGTGAAGCTGGATGAAAAGCAATGGTATGGAAGCCGAGTGGCTTGAGTGGCGATGCATGGAAGTATGTTAAAAAGTCGGCACGTGGAAGTGCTTTAAAGGAGGCGCGTGCAAGCATGTTAAAAAGATGTAGGCGCGTGGAAGCGCATTGAAAGAGGCATGTGGAAGCGCATTGAAAAGTTAGGCACGTGAAAGTGCATTGATCTGGCGGAAAGAAAACATGGAGACGGGCAGGGGTTGATAGCAAGGGAAGAGACCGTGGCAGCGAGGCATAATCTATCCAGGGTCGAAAACCTGAGCTCTAATACCTTGTTAAAATAGAAAAAGGACAACAAAATAAAGTTGGGGAGAAAATATGTATTCTTAATCCTATCAAATATATTATTAACGCTAACGAGAGGCCTTTAAATAGGCTTACAATATTGGGTATATATGGTAATGATCTACATACCAAAATGAAATTAACTAGTTACTAAATACTAAGATATAAAATATTCTAATATAGGTATATATATAAAGAATATTTCATAACCTAGTATAGAATATTTGAACAAATTTTATTTTATTTTTTAATAAAGAAGCTTAAGAATAAATGCTCATTTATTAATACATTACATTGATTTGTTTTTGGTAAGGGTAGAGGAAGAAACTAAAAAAGTTGATGGTTTGACTTAGTAGAAGAATGGTCAATTAATGAAATAGGGGTAATGATGTAATTTATCATACGCTAGGGAGTGGGATGTAGTAATAATGAACCTCAAAGGAGGTTTAAGTTACAAGGTCCAATGATCTTTATAAATCCCCTAAACTTTGTTGAATCAAAGCACCAGTTACATTATATAAATCATTAGATCCCTATTTCAAAGGTAGAAAATATAATATTTGAAGTTCCAATTTTTGTAAACTTTACACAAGTATACCGAACTTCCAGAAGTAATATCAGTAATCTTTGTGAAAAACTATTGCCCAAACACAATAAAATCCTGTAGATTTACATAACCTATGGAAAACCTTGAGGTTTCAAATCAAGAGTTGTACGAGTTACATAAAGTGAACAAAAACACTGAACCTTGCCCCGCTGCTGCTAACATACCCAAACAAGCACATGGGTGATTTAAATGTGTGTGCAAGTAAGAAATATTGTGTGGTAAGCAAAAAAGATTTGGACAAGCAAAAGATTCTGTTTCAACAGTGAAAATAATAATGCATGATGACACATCAAAATTAGGATTAAGTCAGGCACCCACCATAAATCAATGAACTCATCAACAACCTCGGGAGAACCTTCCTTGTATAACTCAACTGTTATTAAGCCTTTTGAGGTATTTATAATCTGTTGGAAAGGGAAACACACACATAATCAATCTATATTAGATAAGGAAAAAAAAAAAGGGAAAAGAAAGACAAAGCAACCCCTCCCCCCAAACAAAAAAAGAAACCACACAAAATATGAACAGGGGTGAAGAAATGAGAATCATGCAAAAACAACTAAACAAATAGAGAACTAAGAAACTTCATCAGCAAATAATAGCTCCCTGTCATGTATTGCTATGGTATCTAAACCAAAGTTGCAGCATTCCCCAACTAACCAACAAATGAAATGCTTTCTCGAGGGCAAAAATAAATCTAAAAGCATTGCTTAATCTAAAGACCAACTTTCTAAATAAAGTAAAAACTACTTATGACTGCCCAGCTTATAAAGAAACTTACAGCATATCTTGGGACATCAGATTTCTTTGCATCTGTGTTAGCATCGTCACTCTGTACCAGATACAGGACCATATAATGAGAAAAATGAAATATAATTGGTGATGATCACTTGAAAGGAATTTCTTCAAACCTTAAAAGCATTAACACTGTGTGCAGACAAATAAAAAAGCGCACACAAAAATAAAAAAGAATTTTAACAGATCCTGAATTATCAACAAACATCGCCATTATATCTTGAAAGATAAAGAAAAAGGGAGCCACTAACAATCTGTCAAATTTCTGGTCAGCAAACAACATTCATGCTAGACAAAAAGGAGTACAACCACCATCAAGAGAGCATGTAGAAAAAGTTCTCCAAAAAATTGTACCTCGACAGCTGAGAACTGATCCTCTGTTTGAATTCCTGACCTGAACACAAGTTAGCATTTAGAGAAGTTAGAATCTGGAAAAGATTTTCTCTATTTCTTCTTCCTCTTCCCATACTCGCAAACACATGCACACAAAATTTTATTCGGGTGTAAATGAGTTGAGACAAGCTCAGTAGTAGGTTGTTTAAGTTTGGTTTGAAAACCTTATCAAGCTTAAAAATGTGTGTAAGCTTAAATCTAGCCGAGCTTAAGTTGCTTGATTATTTTACATATTTTAAGTTTATCAAGCCAAGATCAAGTCAAGCACAAACTAAATGAACTACACATTGTGTTTAAGCTTGTATTGGTGTCATAACTAGCCAATCTTGAATGTCCTTTTAGTGAGCCGAACAAGAATCGAGCTCGAGTTGTTTCGTTCATTTTACAATCCTAATTTTTACATTATATCAAGGGTACTTCAAGTGATTCTATTTTGAAATAAAACAAATGTAGATTCCACAATGGCAGACCACCTGAAATATGTCAAATCAACTTGGTTGAACACATTTGACCCTCCCAAATCCTGAACTGGCCAGAGCGTCACACACTAAGGGTGCCCCTTTTTACGTTGATTAAACACATTTTTTATCACTTATTCCACACGAGCTAAATTTAGAATTTACTGGGCTGCCCTTTTTATCTTTGATTAAACATATTTTTTAATCACTTATTCTAAGCTTGCATGGTTCCTATTTCCAAAAAGTTTTGAATTACAGGCCTTTCAACCAAAGTAAAAGTTTCATCCTCATTCCCAAGGAAATGGGTAGAAACAAGATTCATAGCATACCCATTAATCATCAAACTAAAAATTGAAAAACAAACTTGATCGAAAAGCATGCGAAGGGGCTGACACTCTGTGTACCAGTCCAAAGCTAGAAACACTATATTCGTTTCCCAATCTGGTCAAACTTGTTAAATATTCCATGAGTATATGTTGAGAAAAATATGGCCCAAAATTCTGTTCTTGAAACTAGAAACGAAAGAAATAATACAGAGTACCATGCTAGACAGACCAAATCCCACTTTATCAAAGTAACGAAGAATTCCAACAATTAAAGTTTCGGAACAAACCTGTGAGACCAATGCCTGTAAGTAGCAAACAGGAAATACCCCATCACAACAGCAACCAAGCTGTATAAAGCAATTGTAGTGAGACTGATACGACCGGGACCCTTCTTCTTCTTGCTTTGTTGGAGCAGGGCTTGAGGTTTGATCCTCGCCATGATGCCTTGAGTCTCCTCTAAGTGATACTGCTACTAACCACAAAGTAGAAAATTAACAAATTGACCCATACAACCTCATGGGCACGATAAATAAAAGAATTTGCGAGAATCAAACAAAAAAATACAAATCAAAGTTTCTTCAAGTTGGCAATCAAACTGCCAAGTTTGGATCCAATCTCAAGCCTAGGTATATCTGAACAAGGAACACACACCAATAACCTGAATTCAAGAGGATCCGAAGTTTGCGAAATATATATATATATGCACACACACACAAATACTTCCATTCCAAGGAGAAAAAAAAAAAAGAGAAAAAACAATCGACCCAATTCCTGGCACACCACAGTGAACAAAACCCAGGAATAAAAAAATGAGAATTGTGCTTAAAAGATCCACCGATTATATTGAACAACATAAACAGAGCACATACCTGATTACGAATGAATCTTTCGGAATCGAGCTTGCAAATCTTTTAGGTTTGAGAAGACGGTCAGGGTCTGGCGTCTTCTTCAGCTCTGTTCAAATTTGTTCCTTAGTCGCATCACTGCAATCGTTCTGACAGTTCAACGGCCCTCCTTTTATTATCGTTACGGATTGAAAATCATAATTAAAGAAAAAAGGTAAAAATCGAAATAGAAAACGCGTAAAGAGAAAACCAATTCAATTTTTTTTCAACCCCTCACCTCACTTGGACATCACCTTT
>QLOD02000009.1:14480468-14492499 GCA_003260245.2 Sideroxylon spinosum
AAACACTCAAAAGTTATACTTTTGGTTTTTTTTTTTTTTTTAGACTCCAAACGCAGCCTATATTTGTGGTATCTTAACTCTCTTTATTGTGAAATGTGAATTAGTTCAAACAACAGAAAAGCATAGACAGCCAAAATAGATGCTTTGAATGTCTAGTGCGTGCATTTGGCTTTAAGGGGTGATTTCTCAAAATTTTATGATGCCACAAAACCTTCTGACTCTAAGCCCAAAGATTTTGTTTTTAATTTTGATTATTATTAATAGTGTTACATTTTTTTATGGAATTACCTCCAACTGCAGCAATTAATAAAACACTCAAGTACGTTCATACCATATTTTTTATTCAGTAATTTTCATTCTTATATTTTTAAATATCGGGGACAATGTTAAATTTGAATTGGGAGTCTGACAATAAAAGTATATCAATATGGTGCTCTATAAAAATGTACATATATAATATAATAATATAGTAATTTCTTTTCATATCAATGTACGGAGAGTAATTAGAATTAATTAATCAGAAGTTTTTATGAAACCCAAAATAATACCTCCACTATATTAATTACTCATGTAATTAGGAATTATACCAATTTATTATATAACAAGATAGTTTAGAGCATAATATGGTTAAATGTCTTAATTACAATATAGGAAGTGAATTCTTGAGTCACGTCATTACAACTAGTGGAGACTTGTAACCCCTTTTTTTTTTTTTTAAGATTTGAGCCTATTATGTCTTTTCATGAGAGATTAAAAAACGCTCTTATTAAATTTCTTGTCTGCAGTTTCTTTATAGCTTTTGCACATTTACTTGCTTTGGATTTAAAAAATCCTAGAATTGCATGATATTAACATAAGTTATGATTTGGACTATTTAATAGGATGTAACTGACTTAGGAGAATGATGTTAGGCCCTATTTGAAATTTTACCGGCTTAAATCCCATTTTTCTTAAACTTTCCCTAGAAGGCAACTTGAAGCCTGCAAATAAATTTGACATTTTAAATTTCTTTTTCTAAAAACCCTTAATATAATTTTTTTGTCCCTTTAGCTAAGATAAAGGGCCTTGTTCTTATTATCTCAAAGGAGCATGTTCTACCAATCTACTTGGAAGCAAAGGGTGAAGGAGAATAAATGTTAAGAGAAAAGTTGTCCAAAAAATAAAAAAAATAAAAATAAAAATTGGAAAGATCAATGAAATGACAAAGTAAAAGGTCAAAAGTTTAAATCTAGCATAAATAAGTTAAAATTCAAGTGGTAGAGGAGGAGAAAAAATAATAGCCGTGAAGTATGGGAGGATGGTAAAAATCAAATAAAAGTAACTTACTCCTAAGATAATATTTGAATTTCTTCCTTAATTTAGAGCCAATTGCCCTGGTAATTTACAATCTATGGAAAGACCTAGTTGATACTAAGAAAGGGCATCCTATTATACTTAATCCAGAGAAATAACCTATGTTAGTCATGTTATTTTGTGCATATAAATCATTTTAATCATTAAGCTATTTTTGAATTCAAAATTATAACCTTTTTTAGTTTTCATGTATTTTTATATCCATGCATGAATGTGTGATATACCCATTATCTTGGGAGATTCATTGAAGAGTGTATGTCTTGGACAGAACTGGAGTCGAAGCATGGTAATAACATAATAAAAGTGTACACTAACTAGTAAATATTCAATTGGAAATATCCAGTATTATAATCTTGAACCATCAGGTATATAATTTAGTGGTTTAGTTAAAATTGCATGGAAAATTTAATTGATTGTAGGTACATTTTGGCTTTTCATTAGATTTATGATTGAAAAATTCTATGACTAATTATGTTTTATGTAATTGAATCATTGCTAGGGATTAGCAATGCCTAAGGGGAGTTGTGATTACACTGTTAAAGTGTAAGTAATAAAATAATAAAGTTAAATATAAAATAAGAATAAAATAGTAATTTTAGTTTAAAATTTAAATAATTTAGTAAATAAAAGTATTTCAATAAATTTATCAATAAAATAAATAATTTAGTTAATTTGAATAAATAAAACAAAAAAAATTCTATTGTATTATATTCTAATTAAATAAACTTTGTTTTGTAGGAACATATCAAAGCAAGAACCAAATCAAGCTGTAATTAATTAACCAAGACAAAGCTTGGCGTCATGATGCCTTGTGAAGCGTCATGAAGCCTCCTTGTGAAGCTTGGCATCTTGACCCATTTGTTGGCTTCATTATGCCTCTTAATGCGTTATAATGTCTCTACAGAAAAATGCTGATATAGATAATCATTGGATAATCTGAGCATATTTCTGTTAACTAAACAACCAAAAGATGAGGACTGTTACCTGTAGATCACAATTAACCAACTGATATGCATATATCAGTTCGGTAAAACATAAGTTTGAAGCCATCGGACTCTTCATCTCTCCTCCCACAAACTGCCTTGAATCACCTATAAATACCCTTCAATCGATGCGGGAGAAACAAAACACTCCACAAAGAGTCTCACACTCTTTGTTAGTTTTAGGATTTTATTTTCCAGTTGTTTCTCAATTCTTTAGTTAGGTTTTAGATTTTAGTTTCGGCTTCGATTTAGTTCTTCATTTGTTCTTCGAGTAGTAGTGGCAGTAGAGTTGCATTTCGATTTCATGATCACTTTCTGTTTAGTTTTAGGATTTTATTTTCCAGTTATTTCTTAATTCTTTAGTGAGGTTTTAGATTGTAGTTTCTACTTCGATTTAGTTCTTCATTTATTCTTCAAGTAGTAGTACCAGTAGAGTTGCATTTCAATTTCATGTTTGTTTCGAACTCAATTCGATTTTCAGTAATAAAGTAAGTTTATTATTTAATTTTAATTTATGTTCTGTATATTATTTTAGTTCTTTTAATTCTATCATGAATGCTATGTTTCTATGCTTCGCTTTGATTTTCATAATGTTAGGCTAAATTTGCTATGTTCCCATTAATATGAAATATTAGGGTTATGTAAACTCAATAAATTAATCTAAGCTTTGAACATTTGAAATCCATAAGATTTGATCCAACTTCTTTGGAAAGTTTCTAATAAATTTAATGAGAACTTAATGTGTTAGAGGAATCAAAATGTTTGAATATTAGAAATTTTTAGTCTTAACTTGCCCCTACAAAAACTCTTTCATTATTTCTTTACTTTCAATTTGTATTTAAAATTAATATTTTTATTTTAGAATTTATATTTTTACAAAATTTAGGAAATCCATGTGGACTCGACTCTGTACTCACCGGGTTTTTAAATATAACTATACACTCTTATATTCGGGAGTTAATTTTTTGGGTGCATAGGTCAAGCGCAGTCATCCTCAATCTAAATTGTACATTGTCCTCAATATAATAACCATTAAGCTAATGTGGGTCGATAGTGTAAAAGCGAGCATGATGAAGAGCATATAACCATAGGCACTTAAGGAATAATTCAATCAACCAAGCATGAGTAGAAGTCAACATGCACCCATTATTTAAACTACTTAAGGTATCCCTCAATCCACCACCATCCTAGATTCTACAACACTCCCAACAACAAGAATATATAATATTTAGTACCAAAATAAAAGTGTGAGATTAAGGAAAAGAACGAGAATACGTTACCTTAAGAGCTCTCTTATTTGAAGGAAATAAGAAACTGAGAACACATACAACTCAATTGGAAGAGTTGATGTACTAAAGGCTCATCCTTTACCCAGCCCAAGTACGAATCTGGGCATAGGCATCCCTCCCCAAAAAATAAGAAAAAATACAAAAAAAATCCTACCTTCGAAAAAAAAAAAGGGATAGAAGAAACTACGAAAGAAAATTATTAGGAATAAAAGAGAACAAAAATAATGGAAAAACAAAACAAGAAAAATTTAGTAAGTAAAAGAAAATAAAAATAAAATAAAATAATTAATGATGTAAAAATCTAAACCAACAAGAAATGAGAAAATAAGAAAAATTAAAAATCTAACTACTATGTACAAGGAAAATAGGTGCAAAAGGATCATCCAATACCTACCATATCCCAAGCCTTACCAAATAGTTTTATTGGTTAAATGTTCACTTCGAATCCATGAGGAACCGAAGATGAAAAAACTCTAGGTGTTCATAACATCATAGTCAAATGGCCTTGTGGGGTTCCTCAAATCCTGGAATTGTCCCACAATGATGGTTGAAAGTGAACATGGAATGGTCTAATAAACACTCAACACCAAGAAAATCTATGTGTATTACCTCTTTAGGATATTTTACCACCTCCTCTACCCAAGTGTGGTCAGTCTCGATCAAGTCACTTATTAAACCCAAATAAGACTATTAGGTGAGGAAAAATTAAGAAAAAAGCAATATGTATCACTCTCACTCTCAGGTGCACGAGTGATATGTGTGTGACCGATTCAAGGCAAAACTCCTTAGGCCAGTTAACATTTTACACTCTCAGAATGAATCCAAAGACTCTGGAGAACAACATGAGTGATCAAGGTAAGATGAAATCATGCTCGGGGTGGTGATAGTTGAGGAAAATGCTCTAGTATTGAGCTCCACACACAATGGACTAATGTCAATTGGACTCTCAATGTGGGTGAAGGAACGTACATGATATTCATCTCCATGAGTGTTACGCAAAGGATGCTAAAGGTCACATGGACAAGTTTCTAGAAAAACCTTAAGGAGTGTGTCTAAGTCAAAACTAGACTCTATGGTAGACTCTAAAGGTGAGATATCATATACAAGTGAAGTCTCACAATCATGATATTCAGTCTCCATGAGTAGTGTGAGTTGTGAGCATGTATAGTCAGTATGTGATGTACTGTCAAAAGTGCTAGATGCAATAATTTTCTCAATATCTCCCCTAAGTCTCATGCTTTAATAAAGAGACATAATATAATGCCATGCCATATCCGGTGTAAGATCAAAAATGTCATCAAGAGTATGATGTGTGCCTAGACACAAACCGTGGAATAAGTAAAACAAAATGCACCATAACTCTAAATGATGACTCATATTGGATTGTAAAATATTATTGAATCTATTCCAGCATTCCTAAAATATCTCACCCTCTTTTTGTGAAAAATTCTTTAATTGAAATTGGAGGATGTATGCCCGAGGTATAGTGGAAAAGGGAAGGAAAAATGCATTCGAAAAATCCTCCTAAGACCGAATAGTATAGTACCAATCTAAAGCCACCTCATGTAAAGACATCAAGAAAAATCCATCACAAAAATATCATCCAAGCAACCATTAATTTGATGCAAATAAGCCAACTTAGAGATTTCAAGATGGGGTCCTCATGCTCATGCACAAAATATAAAGATAGCATATGTGTGGTTTATAGAATAAAATATGTACCATAAAGCTCTTCTAGATAACCAACATATGGGTGGCGGTGTCCGGTGAGCCATATGTGCATGCATTGAAATCCATGTTCATCATTACATGTAAAAATTAAAGAAAAGAAAGAAAAGTAAAAAATTATGCTAAATTTGCAAATTACCTAAATGCAATGCAAAGTAACTAAATGACTAGTAAATGCAATATAATACAATATAAAAAATAATAAGAACTATTAACAAAGACAATAGAGATAGGAAAGAATATCCTCAACTGCTTCAGACGATTCAATCCGAAATCTGAATTGTGTGCAAATCAATTGCTCTCCCTAGTAACAGTGCCAAAATTGCTTGTGTCATCTCAATGAGAGTATGGATACATCCCAAGTGTAAGGTGATCAATTATAATAATTTAAATTTATAAATCAGTGAAGTACTGGTTGTACCCATAGGAAGAGGCATTGTTAACTCATAATTCTTTTTCTCTTAGTTAATAAGTGTTACACAATAAAAATAAAAGAAAATTGAGTTGGCTTTTGAAAATGAAATCTGCCTAGGCATTTCGTCAAACACTTAGGAGGCGACAATTAAATCTAAATTGAAAACTGTAATGAAAAAATTAAGGAGACTATAAACAATTATAAAAGATCTTGGATCAAAGCAATTGAAGTAGTGATTTATATGGATTCTCAAGAATTAATTATTTCTTAATCTAACCTTTACACGAGAGTCCATTGGAAGATATTTATTATCAAAACTCAAAATGAAACAATGAATATTCAACTTGGTTGTAAGATTAGATTCACTTGATTGAGTCTCTAGATCAAACACTTAGACTATGTTTGGTACGTATGAATGGAAAGAAATGGAAAGGAATAAGATGTGAGGATGGAATATAAGTGGAAATAGAATAGAATATTCATTCCATTCCTTTGTTGGTTGCCAATATGAAAATAATGGGAATGAAATAGACATTTAAAATTTCAGATTATGATTACATATTTTAAATATAATAAATATAATAAAAATTACTAACACTAATTTTTTAAAAACTATAAAAATAAAATTTATTTTCGAATTGTGAATTTAATAAAAAAAAGGGCCCATGAGTAAAATAGTCATTTAAAAATTCAAGTTTGAATTAGGCTAAATTTTTTTAGCTATTAAGAAATATGTTAATAAATGTTTTCTTAATTTTTTGAGATACCTAAAATACAAATTTGGCCAAAAAGGGACGAGGGAGAAAATAGTCATTTATAGTTTAAATTCAGGTCAGGCTGAAATTTGTCTAAATATTAAGATATATATCAAGAAAATTTTTTCTTAGTCTTTTAAACAACTTAAAATATGAACTTAGACAAAAAATGACCCAACAGTAGAATTGTCATTTTTCGATTTGAATTTGGATTGAGATGAAATTTATTAGTATCAAGGAAAATATTGATAAATTTTTTTTTAACCTTTTGGGAAGCCCAAAATACAAATTTGGGAAAAAAACAGAACCCATGGGTAAAATACTCATTCTATAACTCGAGTTTGGATCGAATCAAAATTTATTTAGTTATTAAGTAATATGAGAAAATATTTTATTAGCCTTTCAGAAGCCCAAAATATGAATTTAAAAAAAAAATTACCGAGGGGTAAAACAGCCACTTTTCAACCTGAATTTGGATCTAATTCGAAAATAAGGTCAATGGGTAAGATGGTCATTTTGGAATCCAATCGAATAATTGAGAAAAAATTTTATTACAAAATAGTTGATTGCTTCTTATTTTTATTTTTTTCAATTTTTGGATTAAATTTTAATTGCAACGGACTGTTTATTCCATTACTTAAATTGTGGAATGCCTTTCCAACTTCATGTGAGAATAGCTATTCTTATGGAATATTATTTCAACTTAACTTTTGGATACCAAATATGAAAATAAACTAAAGTGAGAACGGATTATATTCTATTCCTACATACCAAACATAGCCTTAAGAGTACAGTAATTCATATAAAATACATGAGTGTTGTAGGTGTTAAGGAGGGCAAAAAATCCTAAGATCACGACTACAGCATATATCAATAATACAAAAAAAAAAAAAAAACCACTTATCTTGTCTGCAAAAAGAGGATCATACCTTTGAGATCTCTTTGATTTGATCTCGATAAAACTTTGTTCTAAAAATCTAAAGATTTCAAATAAACTGCTCAATCTAAACCTTCAACTTCTACTGTATTCTGAAAATACTATCTTTCTCTCACCAAATTGTGGGATCTCCAGTAGCCTTTTGTTCCTTTTTTTTTTTTTTTCACGTCTAGAATAAAATATCACTTCAGAAAACATGACCCTAGCTACTAACAAAGAGTATACATAGCGCTACAGTAAATGCTTTCTACATAATTAAATCACTTAATTCCAATTGGATTAAGATTTAATTATGTAACTTATAATTCATTCAACTAAAGAATTATAATTTCACTTATAATCATATTCAAAATTATATTTTCGAGCCTTAATATTAAATAGTTATTATCTCTCCATATTAAGATTATAGATATCCACCAATTGATTTAATAATTGATGATTTAATTTAGTTAACTTCTTATTTTCTTTGAGACTTTTTCACTTAACTTATTTGATATATCAGATTCCAAATTCAGTTATAAGATTTGATACAATCAAAACTTATAAGTTTCCACAAGAGGATATCATCAATTCAATGAATTAAGACATAGATTCCTTTAATTATTAATGTTCACCATATGTCATCACCCAATCCACTGAGTTTATTAACTCATACATATGATCTCACTCTTCATATAATCAAAGTAACAATCACCATATACACGTGTGTTAATAATAGAATCCAAATTATCAGTATAAGTAATTATAATAAACATGAGGCCTGAATTATTTTATAAAGTCAATATAAAATAATTACCTTAACTAGTTCCAGTTCAATACACAAAAACTGTACTGTCACAAATAGTTGGAACTAAACCATTTCCCATAGTCAAGACAGATAATTAAAAATGTGTGCTATAGTTCTATCTAAAATTGTAAACAATAAACTTGTATTCCAAAAGAACCGTTGCTCTAGTCTTCTGTGTTTAAGCCATACTCTATATACTAGATCGTATACTCTTTGTTAATACTAAACACAAGCACAACTATAATAAATGACGTTAATTGCTCAAAAAAGGATTTTCATTAAAATGAAATAGAAATACCAAAAATATAAAGCATGTATTTTAGTCTAAATCTCTATCACCATTATTATGCATGAATATTCTCTTTCAATTGTGGCCAACATGACTAATAGTTATGTATTAAACTTAATTGGATTTCATAGGTTTGGGACCAAACAGGATGGGTTTGGGATTTTAGCTTAAAAAATAAACGTGTTTGAAATGGTAGCTTTAAATAAAAAATAAATAGGTTCAATAATACAATTTGCTAATTTAGTGGATACCCTACCCGTTTAAATCCTTATCCCCCTCCACCTCTCCCTCTCCCTCTCTCTTCTCCTTTCTCATTCTCAACTCGGCAACTAGACGAACAGAGGAAACAAGAAAAAGGAAAAGAAAACTGAAAAAAATGGGAAAAGAAAAGGAAAGGGGCGTTGGCCCATCAGCCCAACAATTACAGCAACGCCAACTCGATCTAGAAAAGAAATAAAACGGGCCCAAAACAATAAATTCAAGCTCCCAAAATTGTAAATGGCCCATCGTTCAAATCATACTATAATACGTAAACAATTTAACTTATTTTTTGTTTAATTCCAAATAGACTTTTCAAAACTTATATAATGTTTATAATTTATCAAATTTAAAATGCTCCACCGGTCCACCCTCACAATGAATGGAAAAATGTTTTTCCAATAACTATTAGGTGGCACTGAACCACATGTCGTTGGCAATGTGAACATCAAAAAAGACAACCACCCTTTAATGTTCTGCGGGCCTACAAGTTTGCGGATTTTGATCAATTTTGTTTATATATTTTTAAGGCCTAAGCTTACACCAATTAAAATCGACTTAAAAATATTTCAAGTCAATATATTGATTGAGGCTTGAAGTGAAAATATTAAAATATAAGTTTATTATTAATTATTATTTAGATATCATAAAATTTTAAAAATATGTAAGCAAGACTATGTATGTAGATTAAATATTTCAACTTTACTTGTATAAATTATGAAAAAATATGGGATATTGCAAAAATTAATTCATAAATTAACACTCCGTTTGGAACCATGGATTTGATATGATTTGATTTCATTTGATGAGAATTCTCATCAATTCTTATGTTTGGAATAAAAATACAATTTTATGAGTTGAATTTGATTTTATTTTATAACTAAAATTTTAGAATTTCTAAATCATTTAAAATCCAATCTAAAACAATAGAATTTGATGAGAATTCATTTTTTTCTTAAATAATCAAGTAATGGACAAATCTATCCTCTTATATCATTCTTTCTACTTCTATTAACATGGTCAAACTTAATATTTCTCTTAAATCAAATTAATTCAATTTTTAATTTTAAATTATGTTCAAAACACAAAATTTCATTTATCAAATGAAATGAAATGAAATCAAACCAAATTCTTATTTTACAATAAAATCAATTCTAATAGTGAAATGCTTCCAGATGGATTGTAATTGAATTTAGTTGGAAGACCTTGAACTTTAGGATCAAATTAAACTTTAAATATTAGGTCGAGTATCAACGTAACTCTCCCCCCATTACTCATTCCTAATTATTGTTTTAACATAAATATTCATACTTAAACATTGAATAATTATCAAACCACCCTTGTAATTTACAATGAATATCATTTTAGTCCCTATAATTCTAATTATACTAGATTCTATAATTCTAATTATGCTCAAATTTTGTTTTGATAAATTTTGTTTTGATCTTTCTATTAACAACTATCAAAAAAATTAATGAAAAAACACCATGAGTCGATCATATGTTATCCATACGTATTTTTTTATCATTAATAAATTTAACAAAAGATCAAATGTAACTTGACCATAATTACTGGATTGATTGTTAGAATTGAAACTATAAAGGTTAAAGTAGGACAAAGTATAAATTGTAAGGATAATTTTTGAAACTTACCCTTAAACATTTATAAGTAACATTTGCTTTGTGATTAATGATTAATAATATAAAATAATGACATATCTAGTTGGAGATGAAACATGATAAATAATGAGAATTGATTTTTGCTCATTAAATACAAAATAAGAATAAAACCACTTCAATACCAAACCAAGCCTTTTCCCACTAGGTGGGGTCGGCTATATGGATTTGGCGACGCCAATCAAATCTATTTAGAGCCATGTCCTCCATTAGATCCATAGAGATAAGGTCATGTCTAATAGTTTCTTTTCAACTTCTCTTAGGTCTCCCTCTCCCCCTCTTACTACTGATAATCTCCATACTTTTACACCTTTTTACAGATGCCTCTATTAGACATCATCTAACATAACCGAACCACCTTAAACGATTTTCTCTCATTTTATCTTCAATTGGTGCTATTCCTACTTTGCCCTAATCTCCTCATTCTTAATGCTATCTCTCCTTATGATCCCACACATCCATCTTAGCATTCTCATCTCCGCAACTGTCATCTTCTGAATATGATTATGCTTTACTACCCAACACTCTAATCCATACAATAACGATTATGCTTTACTGCTTACCACTCTGATCCATACAATAACGCTGATCTTACAACCACCTTATAATACATTCCTTTCATCTTGAGAGTGATTTTTCGATCACACAAGACCCCTGAAGCACTCCTCCATTTGGTCCACCTGGCCTGAATCATATGCCTTACGTCAATATCAATCCCTCTATCCTATTGCACCGTGATCCAAGGTACCTAAAGTTTTCTTTCTGTACAATCATTTGTGTGCCCGAACTTACTTCTATATCCCCAGTTGTCCTACTTTGGCTAAACTTGCATTCCATATATTCCGTTTTACATCTACTTAGCCTAAACCCTTTTGTTTCTAACGTTTCCCATCACAATTTTAATTTAGCATTCACTCATTCTCTCGTCTCATCTACTAAGACAATGTCATCTCAAATAGCATACACCACGGTACCTCATCCTGAATATGCATTATAATTCTATCCATAACTAGGGCAAACAAGTACGAGTTTAACACTGAGCCTTCGTGTAGACTAACCGTGATAGGAAATTCCTTAATCTCTCCGCCAGTCATTCGTATATATATCACGGTGCTATCGTACATGTCTTTTATTACCTTAATATATGTGATACACACTCCTTTTTTTTCCAATACTCTCCATAGAATCTCCCTAGGAACCCAGTCATATACCTTCACCAAATCAATGAACACCATTTGTAATTCTTTTTTACCATCTCTATACTGTTCCGTTAACCTCCTCAGGAGAAATAGAGCCTCTATGGTTGATCTCCCAGGCATGAAACCAAATTGATTATCTGAAACGTTTGTTGTCCTTCTTAGTCGTCTCTCAATAACTCTCTCCCCAATTTCATCATATGCCTCATCAATGCAATCCCGTGGTAGTTTATATAATTCTGAATATCTCCTTTGTTCTTGTATATGGATATAAGGATACTTTTCCTCCATGTATCAAGCATCTTCTTGCTCTTTAGCACTACATTAAAAAGTTTTGTCAACCAACTTATGCCATCCTCCCCCAA
>QLOD02000009.1:14545139-14562376 GCA_003260245.2 Sideroxylon spinosum
TACACAACTACTGAAAAGGAGTTGCTAGCAGTAGTATATGCCTTGGACAAATTCAAATCATATTTGGTAGGCTTTCATGTCATAGTATACACTGACCATGCTGCATTGAAGTACCTCCTGACTAAGTCAGATGCTAAGCCTAGACTCATTAGGTGGATTCTTTTACTTCAAGAATTTGAATTAGAGATTAAGGATAAGAAAGAGGGTTGAAAATGTAGCTATTGATCACCTTTCAAGACTTCCACATTAAGACCTAGCATCTTTTGACCCTCTTATCAATGAGACATTCCCTGATGAGCAGTTGTTCCATGTAGATTCTATTGAGGTACCTTGGTCTGCAGGTGTAGTGCTTTCCCATTGGACCTTATTGGATAGGAAAATGTTTTTTAAGAATGTGAGACATTTCTTCTGGGATGATCCATATTTGTTCAAGTATTGTCCAGACTAGGTCATTAAAAGATGTATACCTGAGAGTGAGATTAATAGTGTCATCAAGTCCTGTCACACCTTAGCTTGTTTTTGCTAGGAAGACTGTGGCTAAGATTTTGCATTGTGGATTGTATTGGCCCACTATGTTTAGAGATGTGCATACATTCTGTGTCACTTGTGATAGATGTCAGAGACTTGGTGGCCTCACTAGGAGGAACATGATGCCACTTCACCCTATTTATGTGCTTAACACTTTGATTATTAGGGAATAGATTTCATGAGTCCATTTGTGAATTCATTTAGTTATGAATACATCTTGGTGGCTGTGGATTATATTTCAAAGTGGGTGAAGGCTATCCCAAATGATGATAGGATAGTGATGAAATTCTTAAAGGAGAATGTGTTCTCTAGATTTGGGATGCCTAAAGCAATGATAAGTGATAGGGGGACACACTTTTGTAATAAACATGTGGGTCTTTTGATGAAGAAGTGTGGGGTAGTGCATAAAGTAGGAACAACCTACCACCCCAAACTAATGGACAAGTCGAGCTTGCAAATAGGGAGATCAAGAGGGTCATTGAGAAGACTGTGAATCTAACTAGGAAAGATTGGTCTTTGAAGCTAGTGGATGCACTTTGGGCATATAGGACTGCCTACAAGACCATCTTAGGCATGTCTCTTTATAGGATGTTGTATGGAAAAGCTTGTCATTTTACCTGTGGAGTTGGAGCATAAGGCCTACTGGGCAGTGAGACATTTCAATGAAAACATTAATGAATCAAGCTTCCAAAGGAAATTGCAACTCAGTTTGCTAGAAGAAATTAGGACTGATGCCTATGAGAATGCCGAAATCTCTAAGGATAGAGTGAAGAAGTAGTATGACGCACACATCAAGAAGAGAGAATTATTTATAGGGCATAAAGTCTTGTTGTATGACTCTAGACTGCACTTATTTCCAGGAAAACTCAAATCTAAGTGGACTGGTTCATATGTGATTAAGAATATCACTGAATTTAGGGCTGTTGATATTCAAAATCCCACCTCAGGAAACATGTTTTGAGTGAATGGGCATAGGCTTAAGGAATGCTATGAGAGCATGGTGGCTGAAATTGATCGCTAAGATCTAGAGGATCCCTCAGATTGCTGCTGATTGGTGAGGGAATTCTGTTGAGTGTACCATAGTAGACTAGTTTTTCTTTAGTTCCTTTTGTTTTTCTTCCATTAAAAATAAATTCACTTTGCAAGTTTTAACAATTTATTTTCAGCATTCATTCATTTAAATAAGCAGTGACCTATTGAGAAAATGAGAAACTTTTTGGTTTGGAATTTTCTATTCAAATCTGGTTTGAGCATCTTAAAAATTGCAGTTGCAATGGTCTACTTACAGTGGTAGCACTACTTGTTAAGGTTCAAGAGGTATCGACATATGTAAAATCAATTTTGAGCTTCTTGCACTTGTGCATATTATTATCAAGACTTCTGTCTTTGAATAAAGTGGAAGAAGTACAGCACATAAGATGTTTTTATCAGAAAATTTTAATTTTTTGTAAATTCTTTAATTTTTTATCATAGTTGAGAGATTTCATTGACGTAATTTGAGCTCAACTTTTGTGGCTCAGATACATGTGTTTTTCTTTGAGTATGATGCATTGAACAGGTTGAGGGGGACGAATGAAAGTATTCTGGTTTTCAGCTCATTTGCATCAAATCAAGCATGCTTAATTAAGCTCATCAAGTATTTCTTCTCCCTCAGAGTTCCATTTCGTGACTTGGTCTTACATTGAGGATAATGCTTATTTTTAGTTGGGGGGGATAACAACATAAGATTGTTTGAGGTTCTGTTTTAATTGCCACTGGTTGAATTGAGATCATTTATTGTGATTAGAAATGCTTGAGTGACTTTCTGAATTGCCTTTGTGAATGAGATTGTTATATTTAGCTTGCAAATTAGTTAACAAAAAAAAGCCAAATATTTTCGGAAAAAAAAGGTTCACTATTTCGGAAACCTAAGGACTCAATCGTATGGATATGTAAAATACAGGATTTCCAATCCTAGTAGGAAAATGAGGGAAATGGATGGCTTGAGTATTTTTCAAGAGCAGCCGTAGATTATGGTCTGTGAGACACTGACATGTAAAGTTACTGATGAATTGTATTTGGATATGGAAGTTGGGTATTCATATATGTCTACATTGGTTGGTCTTGCTATAAAGACTGGTTCAGCAACCCACGCAAGACATTTAATATTCAGATGCTTAAAACCCTTATCCAAATAGCTCCTAGTGCCTAGCTCGTACAAATCTCATTATTTCCCTCCATCTACCAGAATTAAAGGCTATCGAACAGTCATTTGAGATTTCTAAACTTAGTAAGCTGGAAGCTAGGGTTCTTAGGTTATTGGCATTATGCACAAGGAAAAGGAAAAAGGGCTGAGTTACGTTAATTCGACATTCAGAAAAATACTGCCAAAGAGAAAGATGACAGTATCTGGCCCAAGAAGAGTGAGCATGAGGATAAGGGAGCGATTCTAAGATATGAGGTCTGTCTCTGATAACTCTAAACCTATAGAGGTAGGAACGTCTGAGTCTATAGCACCATCTTCTTCGGATGCTGAAGTTCAAACACGTAATGAACAAGAATAATCCATAGGTGAAATTAATGGTGATACCTTGTTCCGGAAGCAAAAACCCTTGACGTTGCCATTTCTGAGGAACCTTATTCTGACCCTCGCTTTGCAAACCCAAAATCTAAAGGAAGGTACCCTATAGGGAATGTTAAGCGAGCGGTTCTGTGTGGGAGGTGTATCCAACTTGATGATTATGTAGGCCATCCCTATGAATTGAGGGAGATGATTGAGAATAGGAGATGGCTTAAGTGGGTAAGTGTCAACTGGAGAGCCATTGTGCCTTTAGTTAAGGAATTTTATTCTAATGCTGTGAAAGGTGAGGATGGGAGAAATGAAATTTATACTAAAGTTAGAAAGAAACCTATAGTTTTGACCCCTGAGATGATTGCACGGGTTGCTGCACTCCCACTAGAAATATTTCTATTGTAACACCACAATAGGAAGCTGAGTGGGAAGGGCAGTTAAGTAAGGATGATTTGACGAAGCTATTATCAAAAAACTCTCATGCTCATTGGGATAGAGCCAGAATGTCTAGGGCAGACATCATTAACAAAAGTAGAGTTTTTGCACATACTGGTGTATTCTAAAATTCTTCCTTATTCGTATATTTCAACTATAACAGTAGCACAAGTTGAGTTCATTAGGAAGCTATTTCTGGATATTCCTATTGATTTAACCAACCATTTTTGCACCACCATAGCTGTAGTAGTAGAAGGACATGAAGTTAACTCGGGATTACCGTTTGGCGGATTGATAATGAAAATCATACAAAAGCATGGGATGAAAGGGAAAGTAGGAATGTACATGGTTAAACTTGCCGCTAGAATCGCAAAGACTTCTATGAATGGGAACGAGGAACAGTTGACAAGAAGAGTTATGGTGGAACCACAGGTGAATAACAACCAGCAAGGGAAGAAGCAGCTGGAGAAGTTACTATCCAAAGCTTGTACGAAATACTGCGAGATTTCTAGAGGAGATAAGATCAGTTCAATACTAAAATGAAGAGTTGGAGAGCTAAGCAAGAAGAAAACAACGAGCGGGTCATAGAAATGCTGAATAGGTTACATGAACATGCTTCTCCAGGAGATTTTAGAGTTGCCCAATGAAAAATAAAAGTGAATCATTGAAGTGTGCTCTATTTTGAGACACAGACTAAAAGCTATACGGAGGTTTTTAGGAAAAATCTTAAGCCATGCTTTGTTGATTGTAGGATAGGACTTTTGTTTTTGACTTTCATCTAGCTTTGTTTGATGTTGATCTGAATTTTTGTTGACAATGATCATGGAATTGGTGGAATTTGGCTGAAAATAAAACATGATCAATTGAAATGCTATTTTTTTATTTCCTTTTGAAAGGAATCTTTATGTTTCAAATGAATGACATATCAATAGTTTTGAACTTAATTAGTATCATGTGAATAAATTAGATTGAGCTGAGTTACATATTAAAATTCCAAGATTTGTTTTGCTTGCCTTGTGTTTTTAAAGCTGAATGGTTTTGTGAATGAATAGAGTTTGGATTTGTCTATTCAACAGTTATATTGGTGAATGAATTTATGAGCGAACATTTTATTTTATGGATTTCCAACTATAGTAGAGGCTTATACCGGAAGTGAGTTTTTAAGCCTCTAGTCCTTTATTCGTGAGAGATACAATTACTCTAGAAGCTTTTCAAAAAGCTTAAAATTTTCTTCACTCTAGTTAGTTCAATAACTCCAATCACAATACTTTATTTTGGGTGTGTGCGAAGTGACAGAGGAATTGAACTAAATTCTTGATTCTTTGCTTTTATGGTTGAGTGGAATGAAACCATCGAAATGATATTAGGCCATTGTTCTGAACATTTGAAGCTGTAATCTCTTCTTTAATAGGCATTACTGATTGCAGGCAATTATTAACATATTTATACATCATTCCACTACCTATATGAGTGTATTATCAAGCTATCTCACAGATTTTGTTTGTATTTTATGATCCTTATTTAAATTTTGTATTATAGGTAATGGAAGAGGATGTGAGAATAAGAAGATTTTAATGAAGGTACGTGTCAAAGAAGGGAGCCACTTCATGATCATTAAGTCAAGGAATGAGAAGAAATGGAAGAGAAACCTGAGAATGACAAAAGGAAGGAAGAAAAAGAACCAAAAGTTGAAGAAAAAACCAAGTATAGACTTGGGGGTGTGCCCCCTTTTCAGGTTCACCCCCCGTCTTTGTGGGGTGCACCCCTCTTCGCATGCGCTCCTCCATTTCTTAGTTGTGTGCCCACCGAGGCCCCGATTTTGAGTGTTTAAGTGAGGCATTTTATCAAACACATATCTGTAAGGTTGGATGGGTGCACGGGGTCTCGCTCTACAATGATCTTTTGATATTCCTAGTACTTGTAAATTTAAATTTTTACCCATGTTTTGTTTAGCCTATAAATAGACTTGTAAAAAAATTCTAGAGAGACGAAAAAATTCTAGAGAGAGCTTTTGTCTATCTATTAACCTAATACGTTCTTGAGGAATTCGTAGTTTCTCCATACTTAGGTTTCTTGCATGTGAGTGACTTTTCTTAAGGATAATTTTGCTTGAAGTTTTAAATTTCAATTTTCTTTCATCTTCTTTTGTTAGTTTGGTAATCGTGAATCTCGGTTTGTTATCTTCATCTTTAGTTTCCCTTTATGAATTGTTTAAATATTGATTCATTCTCTCAGAATATGAACATGCTAGGCTAGGTTTTTTACTTGGTTTTGATATAAGAATGTAGTGGTAAAAATGAGTGTTTGGCTTTAATTGAACATTCCTAAACGAAAAAAATTATGTTTTCGAAAGATCGTAGACAAAGTAAATATTAGGATTAATCTTTGAAAAAAATTCACCTGTATTATAATCAGGACATGGTTACGAGTTGATGCTCGTACACACCATGTACCCAGTTCAATGTCCTAGTGAATCGGAAAGAACTTCAAAACCCTAACTTTACACTGCTTTCTACAAAAATGCTTTTCCATGTTATATCTTCTGACCTAACACTACATGTGTAGATGTTAAGTGGTGTTTACAAAACATTAAAGCTAACATCATTGAAACCCCTATAGGATTAGATTAAAACCAAGTGCATTTTTCTTATCAAAAAAGGAATTTATTTAGAGTAGATTGTAACTTTTTTGTTTGTGTTTTAGTCAAAGTAAAATTTCATTTCTATAAAATCTGCCAAAACCAACTTCAAAAACTATAAAGATTTTCCCTTTACATTTGTTATTCTTTGCAAGTGCTTCTAAATTAAATTCCCCAAATCAAGTCACACACTTGCTCTCTTTAGGGATGGCCTAGGACTCACCTCGAATAAAACTATGACTACCTCTTATGCTTGAGAGTAAACACACTAATTGAGTACGGTCAAGTTTTTGGCACCGTTCACATTCAGAACCTTACACTACTCTCTCACTCACCAAGTCCTCATCATTTACTTCAATGGCATAGTTAGGAGATGACGTGAGCATCCATCGGGGTTGTCAGAATCCTCTCCTCTTTTCTCCATGTTCTCTCTACGCACTTTTCTTTTCTTTGTAGTTTTCATTAGTTAGGTAAGATTAGGGTTTAGATTTCAAGTTTTCAAGTTCTACCTTGCAGATTGTACTTCAAGACTTGTAAGTTCAATTTCAAAGAACATTTTTTACTCGTTTTGTTTAGTTATTTTTTTTGATCAATTTTGTTTCATACTTTTGTGTCCTAAATGAATTGGTGTGTTACATTAGTGTGTACATTCGTTATGTTAATAGCTTAGGTTCTTTCTTGGCTTCAAGCCATTGAAAGTGGTGGTGTAAGTGTGGTTAACTCAAATGTAAATGGTTTTAAAGTAATATTTTTTGTAATTATCAATTGGAATCTCATAGCAAGCTAGGGTTCATTCGAAACTAAGTCACTTGTGTTACAACCATAATCCGGTTACGAGTTTCTACTCGTGCACATGGGATGTTTGGTTCAATGTCCTAGTGACTTGTAGATTATTTTCTAAATCCCTAAATTAGGTTTCATTCGAAATCAAATCACCCATGTTATAAGCATAGCTTGGTTACGAATGGCTACTCATGCGGACTAAGTACTTAATTCAATGGCCTGATGATTTAAAACCTATTTTCCTAAAACCGTAAACTATGTTTCTTAAAAAATTAAGTATTTATTTAATATTTAATTCCTATCACCAATTAAGCAGTGAATCTAATAGCTCAAATACAAGGGGAGTGTGTAAATTCAAGAAATAAAGGGAATAATTAGCAATTAAAGAGTTAATAGCACTAATCCTATTTGAAATAGGAATTAGCTATCCAAACCCTAATCCCATTAGGGATATGTGGCTAGCACACGCTATATATATGTAATATGTAATTGTAACTAACACTACAACAACTACATAGAAAAATTCTTTTTATTTTCTCTTCAAGGGAGAAATCTTAAGTTCAAGATCTACCATATGTGGATACCATTAGAGACCAGGCAATTGTGTGGTTAATGTGAATCATCTACACTACACAAAGTTTTGAAAAGCATGCTATAAGGGTAAGATTACAATTCATCACTTGTAGCTTTGGGTTTTATTTTGTATATATCATAGAATTGATCTTGGAAACAAATTGGATTAAAGATTTTTTTTTTATTACGTTGTGTATCTCTACTGATTTTTTTAGTGGCCACATGAGCCATTTTCACACTGCTTGTCACATGAACCAAGCAGGATTTACTCTGTTCGATCTCCTGAACCGAGTAAGATTTCTTTACCATTTTTAGGCAATGGCCACTGAGCCATTTTTGCACTACTTAGTCACGTAAACTGAGTAGGATCTCTACTCTACTTGGTCTCGTGAGCTAAGTAAGATTTCTTTGCCAATTTTACATAGTTGCCACATGAGCCATGTGGTATAATTTTTCCTGCATCCATCACATAATATAGAAATAGATAATGAAAACAAGTCCTACTAATAATTTGTTTTGTAAATTACACTTTTCTTATTCAAACATAATACTTCCTCAAGTGCTTCGTATGCCATAGCTGAGGTAGCTTCTTTCCATTGAAGACGTTTAGCTTATAGGTTCCTTTTCTTGCGAAGCTGATAACTTCGTATTGATATCCCCAGTTTGGACCCAATTTACCTTCCTTAGCTTCCCTCATGGATTGGTTGACTCTCTTCAACATTAGGTCTCTTGGACTGAATTCCCTCAATCACACTCTACAGTTGTGGTATTGGTGCATCTTATGGCTTCACAATTTTCCTGTGGGATGAAATTTTGGATCCTCCAGCTAGGGAGATTGGTCTCTCCTAGGATTACCGCTTCTATTCCAAATGCATGAGAGAAAAGATAGGACCAGCTGTAACTCTTTCCATTGTGTTTTAGGCCCATAAATGTTCGAGCGCTCTTCTATCCATAGTCCCTTTACTTTGTCTAGCTTAGTCTTGATGATCTTGAGAAGTAATCTATTCATGAACTCCACTTGTCTGTTGGCATAGGGGTACTCTAGTGATGAATAGTGTTAACTAATGTCTAGTTTTTCACATAATCTGTTAAACTGCTTCCTCTCAAATTGTCAGCCGTTGCTTCTGATTACCACTCTTTGGATCCTAAATTGGTAAAGAGTTCTCTACCATAGAAATTTCTTTGTGTTTTGTTCTATGATATTTTTTAAAGCTTTCACTTCTAGCCATTTTATGAAATAGTTAATGGCGACCACCGTGATCTTCATTTGTCCTTCCCCTATAGGGAGTGGCCCTACGATATAGATCCCCTACTGAGTGAATGGCCATATACTTTAGATTGGTGTCATCTCTTGGGCCGGTTGTCTTAGAATACTGGCGAACCTCTTACATTGTTTTTGGTAAGTGAACCTCTAGCATTTGTCACACATCTTCACTACTTCTTGAGCATGTTTCTCTATCATAGGCCAGTAGGCTCAGGTCTTAAAACTTTCTTAGCCCAGGCTCTTATTCTAGAATGATTGCCACACACTCCTTTTTGGATCTCTGTTATGACATAATCGGCCTCTTTCTCATTGACACATCTGAACAACAGGGAAGTGTGCCCTCTTTGGTAAATGGTTCCATTCATCAAAAGATACTCGCTAGCCTGGTGTTGAATTCTCCTTCCTTCATTTTTTTCATTAGGTAGTACTCCTGTTTCAGATACTCTTTGATCAATTTTACCTAAGAAGCCTCATTCTCGATCTATTTACTTCTACTGTCCAGATGCTTAGGGAATATGTTATTTCTATCAACACGTCCAAGTTCATTTCCCTAGAGGTTGCAATTTTTTGTTAGTTTGTCTACTTCTTTGTTTGTGCATGTAGTATCTTTCGTAGTTGGAATTTGGAGAATTTCTCAATCAAGCCATTTACCATTTGGCAGCAATCGACCATATTTTCTTCTCTTGCTTTATAATCCCCATGCACTTGCTTGAACACTAGTTGTGAATCGCTTTACACAGCTATCTATACTGCCTATTCGATAAACAATCCAAAGAACAATCATTTGCCCCTTAGATCCCTACGTAAATTGACCTAGTACTCACCAATTTATTAAGCTACAACCACACCTTACACTTGGGGGAAGTTTCAATTTTATTTACTCAAATCACTTAATCAGAATCTATATTTATGAGTGAGGTAATTGAACAACAACATGCTGAATTTTGGCGCTATTGCCGGGGATCTTCGAGAAACATTGGTGTCTTGATTCTATGGAGTAAATGGCAGAAAGACTCACCTCTATTTTCAACGGCAAAGCTGCTCAACTTGTTGGGTAACTTTGTTCCATCTTTTTTCAATTTTTTTAGGCATTTGTTATAAGATTTAAAACAGAATTTTTGCACTTAAACTCTAGGCTGTAGCATTTGAAGTTCTGTATTTGAATCTATTTGTTGCATCTGATATAAAAAATTACTGCATCTACTACATTCTGTTAGAGGAGAATAGGACTGAATTTTGTGTGAATTGGTGGATAAATTCTAAAGTTGGGAGGTTGGGTTAGAATTGATTCAAATTTGAAATTTTTTATACGTTGTTAAGGTCTGGTAGAATTATTGGAAGTAATTCTAAATTACATGCACCATCATCACTTGTCGAATTGCTTGAATCTACATCATCAAACATATCATATGAGCATTTTGTTGCACAATAGACCCAGCTTTGTCGCCACCACCACCACCTGTTTTATAAAACAGATGAAGAAGCTTTGCATTTCTTTGATTCACTTGCTGACAATACTAAGCAGTGAGAGGTAGTGTCCCCATCTTTTTCTAAATTTTTTTACAATTCAGAAGAAAGAAGCAAGTTCCAATTAAGTAAAGCAGATGATCTTGGCGCTAGGTTGGCAACCATTTCAAGGAAGGTGGAGTTAGTAGAGCAAAAGAAGCAAGCATTGAAAGAGAATGAGGTAAAGCGTGTGATGTGTGAAACTTCTGACCATAGGACAGATGATTGTCCTACACTCCCAGCTTTTAAAAGGGTCCTTTATGGTCAAGCAAATCCTGCACTAGCCACAAGACCCTTCAATTCAAACCAAGAAGTGAACACTATGCTCAAGGAAGAAATTCTTATTCAAACACTTATCCCCTAGGATTTAGAACAACCTAATCTTTCTTGAAGAGCGGAGGCACAAATTCAATAATACCATCCCCAACAACCATTTCCATCTCAAGCATTTCCTTCTCAGTCTTTTCAACCTCAGCAAAACTTTCTAATCCTTATCAATAACCTCAAAAGAGACTATTGGAAGATACCTTGTAGCAGTTTATAAAAGGACAGATTGGCACTAACAACAAAAATGCGAAGTTTCAAGAGCAAACAAATAGAGCCATAGAAGATGTCTGAAGCCAATTGTATAAGCTCACTTTAGCTTTAACCATTAGGGAATAAGGAAAGCTTCCATCTTAGCCAAAACCAAATCCTACATGTTAAGTACATCTCAAAGAATCATCATCCTCTGGTGGTCATGAGAATTTGGAGCATGTACAAGCTGTGTCAACTTTGAGAAGTGGTAAACAGATTATGAAACTAGATTATATACCGTCGGACGAAGAAAATGAGAAGTATGTGAGGGAAACTGAACAAGAGTTTGGGAGCAACAAGGGGGATAGGAGAGAGTTAGCTAAAAAGGAGCAGGAAATAAAGCAAAATGAAAGGCAAATTGTGGATAGCAAACTGGACAGTAGTAGAAAATCTGAGGAAAAACAAAACCTGAGCAATAAAGAGTAGCAATTTTAGATAAAGTAGAAAGACTATTCAAATACCAGTAAGTTGGAAACCAGAATTTCAAGGGAAGAGCAGGAAATCCTTGAAAATAAAAATGAGTTTTATCGAAATAAAACCAAAGTTTTTAGTGAAAATCAGTTTGAAAATGATGAAAATGAAAGAAGTTCAAAAGGAACCAAGATGGATAAATCTGAATTTGTTCTAAAACTTTATTTTCTTCAAAGATTGAATAAAAGCAAGAAAGAGAATTTAAATTTTGAAATTTATGAAGTTTTCAAATAGGTCATAATCAACATTCCTTTACTTGAAGCCATTAAGCAAAATCCATCTTATGGAAAATTTTTGAAACACTTGTGCACTGTGAAAAGGAAAATGAATGTGAAAGAAAAGGCATTTTTGAATGAACAAGTGAGCTCCATTTTACAAATTAAAACCCCACCCAAATACAAAGATCCAAGGTGTCCCACTATTGCATGCATCATTGGGGATAAGAGGGTAGATCGGGCTTTGTTAGATTTGGGCGTGAGTGTTAATCTTTTACCATTCACTATTGACCAAGAGTTTGGTTTGGGAGAACTTAGACCTACTAGGGTGATTGACAGCACTCCATTTATATATTTATTCTCACAAGTATAAAAGGTTATCGTAGTTTAATCTAGGTGAGTCCTTGGTCATCTCCTCAGGGAGCAAGTGTGTGACTATTTTTAGAAAAACTCGTTTTGTAAACACTTGAGAAGAATAAAAACAAATAAAAAGGAAAATCAATCTTTTGCGGTTTTCGAAATTAAGTTTGAAATAATATGTAAACACAATATTCAACTTAACTTTAAAAGCACTAACAAAAAGACAGTTCAATTTTTGTAAATTACTTTCAACCGAAAATGCTTGGTGATTACACTTGAAAAGTGTAATTAACAACTCTATATTTTGATAATTTTAATGCATTTACATGTTTAAATCCTAGGTTTTAATGTTAATTAGTAATTTATTGGTTTTATTCTTTTAATTGTAGGGAAAAGGCTGAAAACATTGAAGTTTTTTACATGGAGATGGCTTGGAGAATGAAATGGAAGCTGTGGTTCAAGCCTCACCAAGGATGGTCCGAACCAGCCCAAAAACCCAGATTGAAGAAGAAAGCAATTAGGAGTAATGCCCATTCTGTGGTTTGGAACACTCCCTAGACGGTCCGGACCACCGAGAGTAATGACCATTTTGTGGTTTGGACCATTCCCCAGACGGTCCAGACCACCAAGACTTGATACGCGTGCGGTTTAGTTGAATTTTAGAGTTTTTGATGAACCCTTTATAAATAGCTCTATACGGCCGACTGAGGGGGGATCCGTCCTTTTTCATATTGCTTGAGAGAATTTTTTTTAAGAGAATTTATATATTATTTTAGAGAGTTTTTATGGATTCATTTAATTTATTCCTGTTCTTCTCAGCACTTCTTTTATCTTACGCATTTTCAGAGTTGATTTTCGTGTAATTTATTTTCATTTGAGTATTTTAATATATGATTTTTAGATTTTAATTGATTGATCAGATGATGATTTACGTGTTTATTGCTTTCATTTCATCTAAAATGATATCAGCGTAGAAACCTTAGTTCTTGATTCAACGAATCAAGAGCGAGTAGTTCATGAAAATGCTAAGTAGACCTTCGCATAGGTTTCGAAGGCACATGCATAGGGATCTACTATTTTAAATTGTTTTGAAAATATTCAAAAATGGAAATCACTGGTATATGGGTTTTCGATTATAACTATCTACATATTTTTGGATAAGATTATAAATAGGTTTCGTGAAAAAATTTAAATTCGTTTATTTGAAAAGCTTTCAAAACAAAAACCTTTAACACAATCGTTGAAATCACTGGTACTGGTTTTTGATTCAAATATTCTTAATAATTTTTAAACAAAACCGAATTTCAGTTTTGAAAGTAAACATTCCGGAGTAAAGTAGTGAACTACCCGGACTTGCAAGTTGAATCAAAGACTTTTTCATTATTGATTTCATTATTCAAATCAGATTGTCGTAGTAATTAATTAGATTAAATTATTTTCAATTTATTATGAATTTAAAAGAAAATAGAAATATAATTGTGTTGTTAAAGCTCTTTCATAAAGTTGGTTTAATTATTATTTTTAATTTTATTTGTTTTTATTTGCTTTAATTCCGTTAATCCTAATATTTAATTTCAATTGACTATCAAATTTCTTTTACATTAAACCCTAAATTCCCTTCGTAACCTAAAAACTAAATAATATAGGCTCTCTATGAATTCGACCTTGGACCGAGTTTAAAATTGAGACTACCCTCTTGTACTTGAGAGGAAGAACCTAAACACATTTTAGGATCCGTCAAGTTTTTGGAGCTGTTTTTGGGGAGCCAAAATTTAGTTTTAGGTAATTTTTGATTTTTTTTATTTTGTTTAATTGAAACTTTAAAAAACAATTAGGGATATTTTGAATCGCATATTTTAAAGGTCAGATAAAGTCTTAGTGGAAAATATCGAACCAGAAGACCTTTCCTACCAACTTTCACACTCAAACTCTTACACAACCATTTCATTAGTTAATTCCTGATCTTTTAATTGAATGGCTAGAATAGATGACAATATGAGTATTCAGGGGGGTAATGAAGATAATCTAGGTCCTATACCAATGAGAAACCATCTGAACCCAACTAGGCAAACCACACCTTCGCGTATCATCTAGCCTTTAAATAGGGGGAATTTCACACTTAGACCGAGAATTATTCAACTTCTTCCTACATTCTATGGTCTTGATTCTAAAAATCCATTCAACCATCTGAGAGAGTTTGAGGAAGTGAGTAATACATGTATAGACCAAAATGCCAATGAGGATGTAGTACGCCTCCAACCCATTCCATTTTCTCTTAAGGACAAGGCCAAATGTTGGCTGAATTCCCTTCATCCTCCGTCCATTAGAACTTGGCATGAGATGTAAACTGAGTTCTTGAGAAAATACATCCCCACCTAAAAGACTCAACATTTTAGGAGACAAACAACTACTTTTTCCTGTAAACCTAATGAGCATTTTTGTCGTGCTTGGGAAAGATTTAAGGACCTTTTAATGGCCTATCCTCACCGTGGTTTTGAGCCATGGAGACTTGTCAGTATTTTCCATAAGTCTTTTGACTCCCAGTGTTAAACAGCTTGTGTCAACCGTATGTAATGGTACCTTATTTGATAAGACTATGGAGGACGCCATGGATTTTTTGACATGGTGGCCAAAGATTCAAATGATTGGGAAATTGGACCCCCATCTTCTTCTGAACATAGGAACCCCACGTGTAGTGACCAATTGGAATTAGGTGAGAGTAATGATTTGAGAGCTAGACTAGCTACTTTGCAGAATAAGTTAGACTCTCTTGAACTCAAGAGTAAAGAGAAAGTGGTTGAGGTGAATATGGTTTGTAGAGCTTGTGACCAAGTGGGGCGTAATCCTAATTCTTGTCCTGATATTCCTTTACTTAAGGAGGTTGCCTATGGCCAGGCCTACGTTAACGGTTCCCAAAATAGATCATTTCTAAATAGAGTTCAAGAAAATCCCTCTCACCATCAAGGTGGGAATATCAATTATCAAGGGGGAAATCAAGCTTCCAACTTTTATCCCCCAGTGTGGCGACCTCACCTGGTATTCCATGGAGGAATGAACATCAAAATCAACCATTTCAACCACCTCCTATACCACCACCCTAATTCCAATAGGCCAATCCTGCCATAATGCAACCCGTACAAAAGAGGCCTATTGAGGACACTATTCACCAATTTATGCATCAGCAGTTGAACATTAATAA
This sequence comes from Sideroxylon spinosum, assembly GCA_003260245.2. Classification (NCBI taxonomy): domain Eukaryota; kingdom Viridiplantae; phylum Streptophyta; class Magnoliopsida; order Ericales; family Sapotaceae; genus Sideroxylon; species Sideroxylon spinosum. The sequence goes on from QLOD02000009.1 coordinate 14,560,239, forward strand.
CCCGATGACTTGGGCTTTAGATGATATACGGGGATAAGTTTCCAAGCTGACTCAAGCCATGAGCACCACCAGAATTGGCAAAATGCCTACCCAAACCTTCTCGAACCCTAAAGGTCAGGTGAACATTACTGAAGCATTAACCTAGGGTGCGACCCTACATGAACAGGTATCACCATTTTGAGAAATGGCAAAAGTCATCCAGAAACCCATAGATCCAAAAGCCGATACCTCTAGTGCTAAGATGGGACCAAAGGTTAGCGAGAATGTTGAGGAACCAATTGAAGTAAAGGTTAAGGAGGAGAGGGAGAGTGAGAATATAGGGAGTGAGGTGAAAGAACGTGAGAAGGATTTAAGAGAGAAAGAACAGGAAAATGTAGTAAGAACATCGGATGGGCAAGTGGACCAAACTATTGAGCACATACCCAGACCATCTTTTCCCCAGAGATTAACAAAAGATAAGAATGAGATGTTGAACTCAGAAATTTATTAAATTTTTAAACAAGTGAGAATCAACATCCCATTACTTGAAGCTATCAAGCAAAATCCTTCTTATGCTAAATTCTTAAAGGATATGTGCACTATAAAAAGAAAACTCAATGTTAAGAAGAAAGCCTTCTTGACTAAACAAGTAAGTGTCATACTCCAACATGATACCCCTTCTAAGTACAAAGATCCTGGGTGTCTAACCATTTCATGTATAATTGGGGACCACATCATAGATAAAGAACTTCGTGACCTAGGCGCTAGTGTCAATCTATTGCCCTACACTGTCTATCAACAACTAGGCTTAGGTGAGTTAAATTCCACTAAAGTAACACTGTAGTTAGCTAATCGTTCATTTAAAATGCCATGAGGGATAGTGGAAGATGTGTTGGTCCAAGTGGACAAATTCTACTTTCCAGTTGACTTCATTGTGTTGGACACCCAGCCTATTGAAAATCCTTCCCATTCATTTCTAGTCATTTTAGGTAGACCATTCCTCACCACACCCAATGCTATGATTAGTTGTAGGAGTGGGGTTATGAAGCTATCTTTTGGAAATATGACCATAGAGATGAACATCTTTTGGGTAGGAAAACAAATGGGGGAATTTGAGGATATTATAGAAGTAGATGTAATTCACACTTTAAGTGACGAATACTTTCAGAGGACTTTATTAGAGGATCCATTAGAGCGAGCACTAGCAAGGAGCGAGAAGTGTAAAGCTCTGGATGGAGTAAATTTTATAGATAATGTGAAAACATTTATTGATAGAGAAGAAGCTATGGCAATTAATGGTTGGGTGCCAGTTTTTGAATCTTTAAAGCCGTCTTTGATCAAACCCAAGCCATCAGTTGAGTGTCCTCCTTGTCTTTCTAGGAAACCATTGCCCAGTGAACTTAAGTATGCGTTCCAATGAGAGGGTGAGACGTTCTCGATAGTTATTTCTTCGAAGTTAGAAAACGATCAGGAACAAAAGTTACTAGCTATCTTGAGTACCCACTAAAAGGCCTTAGATTGGACTGTTGCAGATCTTTGAGGTATTAGCCTGTTAGTATGTTCTCATCAGATATACCTTGAGGATGAAGCCAAACCAGTAAGGCAGCTGCAATGAAGACTAAACCCCAATATGAAAGAAGTTGTAAAATGGGAATTAGGATTGAATTAGGATGTGTTTGTAATTGTATCATATTTAAAATTAGGATAATTCTTTTTCTCTTCTTAGTTTTAGTTTTTTTTTTTTTTTTTTTGAAATCTATTCTTCGTTTTGGTTGATTAAAATAACATAATAATTAATTGAGAGTATTAGTGTGCTAGCTTCAAAGGAATGGTAAGGGAGACCAAACGGTCCGAACCCCCTTGCAAAATGGTCTAGACCATAGTAGGCTTGGATAACTGAAAGTGGATGAGAACTATTCTATGGTTCGGACTATCCACGAGTGGTCCGGACCCTGCACTTTGGGTATAACCTCAATTCGGCCCCTTTAACTTGAACCCACCCCCTCTAAAGCTGAATCCTCTCTAACCCACTCTATAAGCATGAAGATTTCCTCAAGAGTAGGAGTTCCCGAAGGTTTATTTAGTGATTGTTGGCCTCCATCTTCTTGTTTAAGCTACAAAAGGTATGCCTTCTTCTTCTATTGGAGACCTAGGTTGTT
>QLOD02000009.1:14563673-14611590 GCA_003260245.2 Sideroxylon spinosum
TATATGTAAGAGATATAGTCAGATTGTCTGGTACATCGATGTCCACTTTTTTCAGATCATGATTTACTTTTTGTGTCTAAGTTTGGGAAAGTTTGCATGTCCAATTGAGTCTTAGTTAGGCTTACCATCCACAAACTAGTGGGCAATCAGTGAGGATATTTCAAACATTAGAAGATATGTTAAGATCCTGTATATTAGAGTAGAGTTGTAACTGGGATGAGTAATTTCCTTTGGTAGAATTTTCTTATAATTATAGTTATCATTCAAGCTTAGGGGTGGCACTGTATGAGGCTCTGTAAGGTAGGAAGTTTAGATTCCCATTGTGTTGGTTTGAAGTTGGGGAGAGGTAACTTTTGGTTCCTGATTTGGTGGAGGATACAACTCAGAAGGTTGTTGTTATTTGTCAAGAACTTCTAGCTGTATAGAGTCGTCGGAAAAGTTATGCTGATAATAGAAGAAGAGATTTAGATTTTTAAGATGGTGAAAAAGTATTTTTGAGGGTATCACTTTGGAAATGGGTAATTAGATTTGGAAAGAAAAGAAAGTTGAGCCCACGTTTCATCAGACCATGTGATATTTTAGAAAGGATTGGAGTAGTGGCATATCGAGTTGCTTTGCCACCTAAGTAAGCCATAGTACATAATGTCTTTCATGTATAGATGCTTAGAAAGTATGTGCATAGTCCAAACCATTTGATTGATTATAAGCCATTGCAGATTAGGGATGACTTATTATATAAGAAATCGCTTGTATAGATTTTAGATATTAGAGAGAAGATTCTTTGTATTAAAGTAATTCAGTTGATTGAAGTTCAATGGCACAACCACGTAGTTAAAGAGGCAACATGGGAGCATGAGGAAGACATGATAGAGAAGTATCCGAATTTATTCACATAATACTTGAGGTGAGTTTCAAGGATGAAACTCTTTTTAACGAGGGGAGAATGTTATAACCTATAATTAATTTTTTATTAAATTTATTATTAGTTATTTATATTAATTATGTGTTAGATATTTTTTAAAAAAATTGGAATTAGCTGACTTTATTTAAGAATTATTTAAACTATTAATTTATTAACTTTTGGATAAGTGTGGATCTGTGGATGATTTAAAGATTATTATTAAGTTGTGATTGGAGGTCCACCATTATTCAATGGACGTGATAATATGTGATTAAAGAATTTTTAGTTATAAATAGGGCTTTGTCTTGCTAGGGTTTTATTATTATTCTAAATTAAGGGAGAAAGATAGAAAGAGAAAGAAGGAAGAAGAGGAGAAAAGGCTATGGTAGTTTATGATTGAAAGGTTAGTCTTTTTATTTTAATTATTTTTTTCTTTATTAAAAGCCATGCAATAATGAGATGGGTGGTAAGTTACTGAGGATTAATAAAGGGTTTAATGTATTTTAGTTTGCCTGATTTGTATGGCGGTATATACATGGAACTCTGCTATTGAGAGTTGGGCGCTTGACATCAACATTAATTAGGAAAAAGGGGTTGATTTACTAGAATTTAAAAAAAAAAAAGGTGGCCTATCACTGCACATGCTCATGGTATATATATAGGTATTATATTGATGGTTTGATGGAAAATGTTGGCAGAGAAAAAAAATTTATTTTGACTTGACGTGATTGAAGGGTTATTTGTGTGTGAATATAAATGTACACATGAGACAAAGAAGGTTGGATTGAAAAAAAAAAAAGTTTGTTAGATTGGTGGTTGGCAGATTATTTGGGGATAATTAGATAGGTTAATTATTTATATTAATTAATTTATCAGAAAGGAATTTAGTGATTAATAATTTTATTAATCATAAAATAAGATAGATTTTTAATAATAAGTATTTATATTTGTGTATTCTGGATTGTGACGAATTTTCTTGATTTATTTTACATTTACACCTTTTTACACCAAGGGAGTGGTTTGGCTTAACTTATAAATTATTCAATGTATAAAGGATTTTGAGATTGAATTTTCTAAATCATTCTTTATGAAAAATTCTATTGTTTTAATAGGATTGTATGTTTTATGCTACTGAGTGTAAGGAAAAATTTTTTAAACACTTGCGTATGTTTTGAATTTATGGAATTATGATGGATAATTAATTGTGGTTATTGGAATTAAAATAAAATCTAGGGGGACAGGCTCACTAAGTGGTGTGACTCTTACAACTAAAGAATAGGTTTATGAAAACCATGGTGACCCTAGTTATCAAAAATTATAAGAATAAGCCTGTGAAAATCGTGATGATCTCAATCGGATCGGTTTAGAGAAGACCTAATAGCCAGACTGGGTGACTCTAAGTGTGATGTTAGATACAATGAGCACTGCCCATAAGAAATTATAGTGGCACACTTGATATTTAATACTTATGTGATAATTCACATATTTATATGTATTGTCACTGTTGTCATCGATAGGTTTATTTATGAATGTTATTGCATTTTGACGTACAAATTTTGCAGTTGTTATAAATTATACATGGAAATTATTTACATAGAATTTTCTTGGTTAAATTACTTATTGAAAAATTTATTATTTTCCAAGTTACTATTATTATTTTTAGTTTGGCAATCATTCATAGGACTTTTACCTCACTCTTTATTTTATATTTTCAGGTGAGCATGGAGGGAACTAGTCATGCACTCTGGTATTTAGGACCAGAAGTTATGGCCTCTTAGGAAAAAGTTTTATGGTTATTTTATGGATTTTATTTAGTACCTGGACTAGAATTTTAACAATTTAGATTATTTTAATTATGGATTTTAATTGTTTTGAGCTTGGGATGTTACCAGAATATTTTTTTAATCTTTTGATTTAACATGATAAGTTTATTTTATCGTTAATGTTTCTTTAGTTGTTTTATTTTTAAATAGGGATGAGGTTTTCGTGCTTTTTGTTCTAAGGCTTAAGATACACAGCCAATGACAAGTGGGGTGTGGCAGCTTCAGAAGGAGAAGTCACTGAAATCTTTTTAGAAAGAGTAGTCATTGTAATCTTTTCATACCGACCAGCAAAAGCCATACCCAAGTGTACCTCTATTTCAAAAACATGCAATAACTTAGCATCGGAGCTTTACTTTGCTGAGAAGCAAGTAACGAGGATGCAATGGAAGAACAATACTGTCATCTTTATCCAGCCACGATCTTTATACAGACAGGCAATAAAGTTGAGTCCCATCAACTTCCCAAAGAGGATCAACACTCTTGGGCATGCCCAAGCAGTCTCTCAAATTCTTACAGACTACCGATATTTGCCTCATCAAACGGTTTGGTTTGCTACTGAACTAAGATTAGCAATCCAAACCACAAGCTATTTTTCTGCAACCCCGCAACCCGAAGATGACTGTATTCTTATCCCGTGAGATTGTAAGACCCAAATTGGGACTTGAATATCCTATTCAAGTGTATTTTTGGTCCACCGAGTTTTAGAATGAGTTTTTTTTTTTGGTGGGAATGCAGGGACCATTGATTAGTCCAATGATGTTAAATGCAAAATTTATTCACCCAAACATGAAATATGCAAGGGGGTGGCTAAATATATATCGATAGTAGGAGTCTTCTTTACGAATTTTCTATTTGATTTAATGGATTTGTTCATTTTTTTAACCAATTAGAATTTTTATCTTATCAAAAGAACTTCTTTTTATTGGCCGTACATAGTCGCATTTGACTTCTAAAAAAAGACCACAAGATTTCTAAATTACCAAAGAATGTATGAAAAGATCTTGATCATCAAAGTTGCAAGATAGGTATTTTCAATGGGGGAAAGGAAAATCTATATGTTTGGTTAAAATTTTGAAAGATGTGTTCAGTTCATGGGTGTTAGTTGACTACAATTTGAGTTCATGGAGTAGAATTTTGAAGGTTCGGTCACAAGCCATAGGGATAATTGAGCTTGAAAATAGCATTGCTTGCATTAAAGTAATTAACGGTGAGACAACTTGTTTTAACAAAAGAAAAATGTTATCTTTATGTTATCTGTAAGCACGATTGTGGTGAGAGCATATTGCTCTATTCGTACTACAACACTCTTGGTCCATGTGGAGATAGATCAATTCCCTTGCCGTTTAGATAAATCTTCTAAGGTATTGTTTAATTCTTAAATATAGTTTTTTTGGTCTCCATAATCAGTAAATTGTTGCATGTTTTTGCTGTTATTCAATTGTTGCTGTAGCTTTTTTTTTTTTTTTAGTATTGTTATTGTTGTTGTTTTTTTTTTTTCTAATTATTATAGAATGAGTTTTAATGTTATATTTACATATTTCTTATAAGTTTGGTTCAAATTAATTTATACAAGTACAACACTTCGATATGACAAAGTTCAATCATGTCATTTTATTATATTATAGTCACTTGTTATGTTTTATAAATTTCTTTGTTTGGGACACGAATTTATATAAGATTATTTATTAAATTTTCAATTTTATTAAAATTTTTTGATTTATTTTGGTACCTTAACAAAAAAAAAAAAAAAAATCAAATTGTTTGAATAATAAATAGAAAATTAGTGAAAACTACGTTAACCGAAATTATAATTATATATAACTATCTAATTTCTAACGTTGTTTTTTTGTTTTTTTACAAATTTATTGTATTATATTAACCAAAATCATGATTATATATTAATAGTTAATTTCTAATTTATTTTCAAATTTAATATTATAACATAAGTTTAAATTAATACGTAAATATCTACTTTAGTTTTTTCTGTTCTCACAAGTATGATAATTGGAATTAAACTAAAATATAATTTACATTTCAAAAAAATAACTAAAACTAAATCCAAAGCCAAATTTACTAAACCTTGAGTACAAATAATTAAACTGCACATTGTTGTGTTTTTTTTTCCCCCCCAATAACTAAACATATAAAAAAAGAAACGTGCATATATATTGCAATTTTAATATATATATATACATATAAATATATAATTAATTCCAATGTGTCTCCTAGTCCACCAACTTAATTTGTCTTCCTAGCTAATCAATGGAATTTGGACCAAATTATCAATTATAAAATTAAGTTAGGCAAATATTAAATCAAAGGACAATAATTTCAAGAGGTAGTTGATATTATTGTTCACCATCACAAAAAAGTATCATATATGCATGTTTTTTTTACCATAAGAGTACGAACCCTAAAAGTATCACAAATGCATGATTTTTTTTACCATTAGAGTAGGAACACCCATCATTCATATTTCCTCATCCCATCATTTTTTTTTTTTCATTTTTCGTGAATTCTTTTTGGCCAAACGATTTCATTTATCAGGCGTGCATGTGATAAGGCATCGTATTCCTGGCTACTTTTATAGGTTTGTATATATAGTGATATCAAGTTCAAACTTATTACTCCCCTTTTTTTTTTCATTTTTTCTTTTATTTATTTATATTTATTTTTGAAAGGGTTCATTTGGTATACTTATTTTGGGCTCATTTTCAATTTTTAGATTTTCAAAACCAAAGAATACAGCTCAAAACTTATTTGGTCACTCATGTATTCAAAACACGTTTTAGAAAATAGATAACGAGTTTACACATAAAATGCAAAATAACTAAAAGTCGTTTTAAACCTTTTTGAAATGAGGAGAATCTAAAATACGGAAAATGAAAAAATGTAAAACCAAATAGCTTTTTAGTATTCTTAAAACATGAATCTCAAAACAGAAAATAAAAAATAAAAAATAGAAACACAAACCAAATGCCACGCTATTACTTTTCTTTTTTTTGATTACAAAAAACAAGAACAAGTACAACTGAAAATATTAGACTCTTTTTTTGTAGCAATAGTTTTTGGAAATAATTTAAAATTATACTCTAAAATCTTTATACCTTTTCAAATAAATTAACGTTTTATATTACACTAGTTTCAATTTTCCACTTTTCAAGAATGAAAATTAATTTCGAAACCAACATTAATTACGTACTTGCGTGGGACAAGTGGCTCTCTGAATTTTATTAGCACTCATTTTATAGTACAATGTGTTTATGTATGGTATGATTCCAATATACTAAAGCATCAAGGCTAGGTTTGATACGTTGAAATAGAATGAAATCCGTTCCATTTTAGCATATTCTTATGTTTGATATAAAAAATTTTATATTTTGGACTTCCCAAAAGGTTAAAAAAATATATAACGATGTGTTTCTTAATATTTAAAAATAATTCATCTTAATTCAACCTCAAATTGCAAAATGGCAATTCACCTTTAGTTAATTTTTGTCTAAATTCGTATTTTGAGTTGCCTAATAGGCTAAAAAAATTATTCTTGATATATATCTCATTAGTTAAACAAATTTCAGTCCGATCTGAATTCTTGCTTCTGAGCTCGTTTTTAGGCTAATTTTGTATTTATGCATCCTAAAGACTAAAAAATATTTATTGACATATTTCTTAGTAGTTAAAAAAATTTGGCCCAATTTAAACTTGAATTGTAAAATGATCATTTTATCTCTAAATCCCCTTTTCACTCAGATTCACAATCAAAAAATAAAGTTTATTTTAATAATTTTAAAAATATTAATGTTAGTAGTTTTTGTTACATTTTACTTTATTATATTTAAAATATGTGGTCAAATTATGAAATTTTGAATGTCTATTCCATTCCCATTATTTTCATAATGGCAACCAAACAATGGAATAGAATGAGCATTCCATTCTATCCCCACCTGCATTCCATTCCCATTTCTTATTCCATTCGATTATATTCTATTTCAACATACCAAACATAACCCAAGTTCTTGGGCATGGAGTAATTATTCCGTGTATAGAATCACTTGTCCAATTGATTTTGATTTAAAGTTTTACTTAAAATTAATGATACTTTGCTTACCGAAGTGTAAGGATTTGACTGTTACAACTGAAATGTGAGGGGACTAAATTGACATTGAGGACAAATTTTAGGGGTGATTTTTATACTTTACGTCGTAAAACTACTTTTTCACCCTCATTCTAACGATTGTGTGTAACAGCCAAGTAACAAAAGAACTGAACTGCTGCTTGACCAAAAGAGATTTGACTGTTACTATTGAAATGTAAGGGATTAAAGTGACATTGAGGGTAAACTGTAGGAGTATTTTTTGTACTTTACCCTAAAAAATCCACCAATCAAAATAGATAATAAATAATGGATATCTTTATGATTCAAAGAAACATTAACCAAATTAAGGCTGCATAAAAATAAAATATCTACCAATTCAATAATATGGCCAAGTAGTTCTTTCATTTCACCGTATACATAAATTATTGAATGCTAGTAAAGTTCGCAAATAGTTCATGATAGGGATGCACAAAAAAGCCATACAAACAAAAGATTGAACTAATTCAAAAACTTTAGTTTAGGTTAAAATTTACATCGTTACTAGCTATAGATTACCAAACAATCAAAAAAATTTTCAAAGTGAGAAAAAACAAAAAAGATTGGATACAAGGATTTTTATTAGAAAAGCCCTTTTCAAATAAGGGAGAAAAACCTCGGGCCCCGAATATCAATATTTTCATTATACACAAACAGTTACAAGGAGAATCATGGTAGTAGACATAATTTACTTTTCTAATCCTATCGCACCAATCACAATGGGTGTTTTCTCATACGTATGAAAAAGAATCTTTACCCACACTTGATAAAGAGAATGCTAACACCTTCAAACTCCTTGGAAGAACCCACGCACGTGATGTTTATAGAGCACTCAAGTAATCCAATCTTCATAGTATTGCATAGTTTTCAGTTCCCAAAATCTTTTAGGTAACTTTCTTTAAAGTATTTCCAAACTCCTTGAAACTTTAGAAAACTTTGCCGACCTCCTTAAACATTAGGAAAGTTTATTAAAGTAATTCTAACCTCTTTGAAACTTTAGAAAACTTTGCCAACCTCCTTAAAAATTAGGAAAGTTTATTATAGTAATTCTAACCTCCTTCGGCATTACAAAACCTTTAAAAAAAAACCCTCAAACCTATATCTTGAATATTTTAACTAAATGCCTAAAAGTACAAGTTTGAAATCATTGTTTTGTTCACTAATTCACTAATTACAAAAATAGACGCAAAAAGTCTATCCCCAAATCAGTTCGATTATGGGTTAAAAATTAACAACCCGATATTTTTAATTTGGATCGTGGGTTAGTAGACAAAAGAATCCAACTGAACCAAAACCTAAATAAATAACGTATTCTATATAATATAATATTAATATTATATTGATAAAATTATATGTTATAATTTTAGGTTTTGTTTTGGACTGGTTCGGCTATCAGTTTTTGTATTTCATAACTTCTTTCTCACATCCAACGGTTGGGAATTGTTTAGCTTACTTTTCAAAATCACGTTGGAGCTTTGCAATCGGAGACTTGATGGGAGCACTGGATTGCATTATTACCAGAAATTCTTTCAACGTTATCCTTTTCAGTTTATCCTAAAAATCATAGTGACCCAACTTGATATTTTTGGTTCAGTTTTCTTTGGTTACAAGTTGAAATTGGTTCATTTTTTTTATCTAATTTTCAAGAATAAGAAAAAAAAAATCAGTTTGATTCTGGGATAAGTATGAATCTGAACTGAACTGACCCGTGCACATCCTTATTTGATGATACAAAAGTACAAAATTTATGTAACTAGTTTACGAAAGCTTTATGCAAATAATATAGGTAGAAGAACAATTTATAAAATTCAAGTCTTACATAATCTTTTATTTACAAAAAGGTTTACAAACTCAAGTCATTTTATATAAAATATGTTTGATTAACGAATATGTGTCTTTACTCACATTCCTTCCAAGAAGTCATCAGATGGCTCTAAATTGCTTCACATTAGCTTTTGAAATGTCCATACATCAATTTCAATACACTTTCTTCATTTTGGAGCAAAAAATAGTATATTTTATTACAAAACATAATTAGTATATTATAGATATGAAACCAATACAAGTTGAAATAGTGAGGAACTGAAGTGAACCTTATTTCTGTTCTATTAACGCATTGGAGCCCTATTGATTCTCATGAACTCTATGGATTCTTCAAACCAACCTAAAAATGTTTACCATGCATCGATTAGTTTTTGTTAAAAAAATTTCCAATAGAAAATTTTTTAAATTAAGTTTACTATTGATGCACTTGTAATTTTTATTAATACAAAGCTTTGCAATAGAATCTTAGGATATACAATGTTAGTGGCTATCTCATCTTTGGGTGGAAAGACACTTATATGGTCAAAAGATGTGCATTTGGATAAAGGTAAATTGTAATAACCTATGATTAAACACCGGTATGCGCAAATGTACCCCAATAAATTTTATAGATTGTATTTGTGATTTATTAATGGTTAGAGCATTTGCCAATCAAATTGAAAATTGACACTTTGTCAGTTGGAAAGGAAATTTTGATGATGAAGATGAAGAGATCAAAACTATCCATAAGATGAAACCTAAATTTTTGAACTTTTCTCTAATTAAAATCAGAGCTTTAATTATGCAAGTGGCACACCCTATGACTAGGACTCTAATGATATTACAAAGTTTGGCCTTGGATGCAATATTTCTTAACAACATTATTGTACAACCTACTCTCAATTCCAGCTTAAAAGGTGGGAGCTCATGATAATCCAATGAATTTAAATACTCATTAGGAAATGATGAGTAATAGTTTGCTCAGTTTCATCACCTTTAGACATTTTATTTGTTATTAATTTAGTAGACAGTTTTCCTAGAAAAATATTCAATGTAATGTTAATTATAGCACTAACATCCTCGTTACATGCAACAAGGATTGTTCATTTAGTTAAGAACGAAAGAGTGTATGTGTCGATACATCTAATTTTATTTAAACTGTTGATAGTAATTCATTTAGATTGTAGATTCTATGTATTGTTAATAGAAGTTAAACGATATTCTTGGGACTCGTCCCAACCCAAAATAATGTTTTAAATCAATTAAAACATATAAAGATAAGAATTATTTATAAAAGAAAAAAAAAATCTGAGAAGAAATCGTCGAAAGAAAAAAAAATGCCTCCATCAAGAATTTTGCAAAATTAGCACTTTCAAGATTTATTTGATTCATGCACATATTCAAATCCAAAACCAAAATATTCACGTTATTCCACTTGAAATACTGTTTCGATGATCCACTCACAATTTACTCGCAAACTCTTTCAGTTAACTAGTAATACTTGCCAAACATTTCCACCAAATATAACAACGATACCTCTAAATAGTTTTTCACTGTTACCAACTTTGCAATTTGTGCAATCAACTAATTTAACACAATATCTATGCTAGATAGGAATTTCATCCTACTTTATGAGTTTTGTTTTTCTAAATAGGTATGCTTGTAATAATTGCTTATTGAATCCAAAGAATGAATATACCAACACATCTAATGGGATGCTGAAAGTGAAAAGTATAATGCGACCTCCCACTGATAATAGTGATCCAATTGTAAATGAAGCCATGGTAACGACAAAGTAACCATGGTTATTGGATTTTAATGTAATTGTATTGTACATAAATTTTTTCCCTATTTTGGCACTATCAATAAATAACATAGTTGTTTTATTTTCAAACATGGAAGAAGTGATTGAGTTGTATGCAGCATGTTACGCACCATTATGAAGATCGATATTATATTGTATATTAGCCTCTTGTCCTTCAATTTGGAGTTATTGATATTCCAATATCAATCAATTACCAACTATTGCATTCTTTTTTCTAGTTGGATGTGGCATGACTGGGATGTGGTTAAACTTTTCTCCAATTGTTGAAGTATTTGATTAAGAAAAAACAAACCATGGTCCTCAATTTGAGCCTCAGTTGGACTTGGTGGAGGTTTTTGGTTGGTGTATGAACTTATATAGTTACCTTTCTCCAAATTTTCTTATGGGGTTTCACTTTAATATTTCGAATTAAAAGATAAAACAAGATCTAGAGGAGTATATTAAAAATAAAACACACACAAGAACTCACTTGAAAAATTTTTAGAAATAAAGTTACATTAATACTTTCTCTGTTAGTTTGGTTTATAGTTTTCAAACAACATAAAAATTTTCACAACATCATAACGGACTCTCATCTCACTTTGTCCCACACTCCTCCCTCTTTGTTTCTCTTTTACACTTTCCCAAAAGCAATGATGAGTTACAAAACCAAGAAAATAGCTCCCCCTAAAATAAATATTCCAATTCTGATGAAGAAAGCATTCCATCCTAACATAAATAATTTATTTTATTTTATTATAATGTAGGTTCCTACTTTCTAGTATGGTTACTTAATAGGTTAGCTGTGAAACCACCAAACCCTGTTATTGGCAAGATAGTGATACCAAGTACATTGCTTTTGCTTCCAATTTATTTTTTTCCTTTTAATTTTCTTTATAACAATATGGGGGAAGGGGTGACTATGGGAAATTATTAATAAGGATTATTGCCTTTTCATTCCCTGTCCTTAAGGTAAAAATCACTTACACCCTTTAAATTTTAACATCCTACCTTTGTATCCCTTATACTTTGGGTTAAAATGAAGTTATGAATGGTGTTAAATTTTCAAGTAATAAGATAAAAGTACCCATAAGAAATTAAATGGAATAGGGGAGTGTAAGTGTATGTAATATAATATATAAGGGGTATAAATGTAATTTTAAAAATTACTTAGAGTCAAAACCATTATGTTTGATGAAGTTTTTACCCTTTTCACTTTAATCCAAAGTATAAGGGATGTAAAGGTAGGTTTCTAAAGTTCAGAGAGTGCGAGTGATATTTATCTTAAACACAGTGGGTAAAAAAGACAATTACGCCTCATTAATATGATTAATTAGTTTTGATTTCATAAACAATTATAAGAGCATATTAAGAAACATTAAGAGATAAACCAGTAAGAAGTGCAACGAGTGACACTATATATGAGGAGGCATCTATGTCCTAGAATGAAAAGCTACCACCATTTCAGATATAAAAGTATCCTCATATATGCATGAATATGAGAAGATTGCAACAAGAGATACTCATAGCATACTGGAAAAGATGCATACCTAAGTTAATAACAATGTGAAAGAATACAAGCCATTTACCTATAGGACTTCAGTTTTTTCGATGAACAAGGCATATCATTATATTTTCTTGTAATAAAAATAGAAAGAAAAGGCACCCTAATGCACAGATCTTAGCTTTAATTACATTAACTTCATCTCAAAAATCTAAGGCGCATTCTTACATCAACTAGAGACACTTTCAAGACATCTTTGAACTTGCTAAGTAATAGTTTACCCATCTAAAATCTAAACGCCTCATACAAGGGTGTAGTATATCCAAACTGCCAAATTCTGGCAGTCATTCTAATAAATACCATTGATGGTTTTAGAATGTTCTTATACAGACATAACGTTAAAGTAGCTTTCAATTTGTGAATCAAGTAGCACGTTCAAATGGCTTTGTGTTGAAAATGATGGAAAGATTCAGTTTAAATTACTATGTAAACACAATAAAATGATTTAATGCTCACAAGGCATTCAAAAGAAAAATCTTTATTATTATTATTATTATTGTTATTATTATTATTATTATTATTATTATTATTATTATTATTATTATTTTGTATGAGTAATTAATTCCAAAAGAGTACATTACCACTGTTTTGTAGATAAAGGAGTATGAAAATACTACAAAAAAAAAAAAAACCAATATATTTCATAAAATGACACTTGAAGTATCTCTCTAGAATTTGTTCATCATTGGGGAGGGATGCATTAATGTGTTGATGATGACGATCGAGTACGATTTGCTTTCATTTTACTTTTCTTTTTTTCATCTCTACTTACCTTTGGCATTGTTCGTTCAAATCAGATACGTGCCTATGCCACTCTCTACTCACCATTTGATAAAATTGTTGAGTGTGGGTGCTATATATTTCTCTACCACCCTAAGTTAGGAAATCATTTGCTCAATTTGGTTTGCCTTGGCCAACCAGATTTGCTTGCTGTTGTTATGACCATAAGATCCACAATTTCCTCAGTAGCTACTTTGATGACATTAGTTTGCTTCTTTTTCAATTTCTTTAAGTTATCCACAATCACCTAAATTACTTCATTTGTTGAGGACAGCTGGCTATTCATGATCTGCAATGTAACCTTAATTTCTTCGAACTTGTTCTTATGACTTGCTTTTACTGCCCTTCACTCTTGTTTAACTTTATCATTTAACATCTTTATGCTTGAACGGTTGACCCTTAACTCTACGAGCAAGATGCTTTCCATATGTTCATGTCCCCTCTACTAACAACGAATGGTTCCTTATGTAATGGCTTGGTAGATGCTTTCTCGTGTCAGTGTTCGACCTCAACGTTCGGATGCTCACACTTATGACTGCAAATTAGGATCTTACAGGGGACTTCTGGGATCTCACGGAAGACTCCCAAATCAATCCTTAGTTGTTTCTGGCTATCCACCATAATGTTATATCCCATTCTTCTCAAGATTTTGGCATCAAGCACATTTGTTTATTCATGGGGCATATAGGTTTGCTCCTTTAGATTCACCCGGATGGCTTTAAACACCTTTGTCAAGTACATCGCATCCGGTAATGCCATTTTGCTCCTCTTTACTAGGGGTGTGAATGGGTCAGTTCAGTTCAGGTTCATACCTAACCTAGAATAAAACCAATTGTTTTTGGTTCTTAAAACTTGGACCCAAAATCGAACCAATTTTAACTTTGAACCGAACCTGAGTGAATCGAAAATATCGAGTTAGGTCGGTTCGGTTTGGTTTTTGGTTACCTAAGTCCAATTGGGTCAGGTCGGTTTCGAGTTGACCTAATTTATTTATGTTCAAATCCTACACATTAAAATAAATAATTTGTTATACATTAATATAATGCATAAATATTATAATATACATAGTATAATTTCTACCATTGTAGCTACTATTTCATAAATAGAAGCTGTTTTATATATCAATTTCAAAAAAAAAAATTTATTTTTTATGTACAATATATTATTTATAATTATATATTTATGTTTTTTTGGGTTTGTTCAGGTTAGGTTATTTTTGCTTTGATTTTAGTTCGGTTTGATTTTTTGTCTAATAACCTAAGAACTAAATTGAAAATATCGAAGTGTTATTTTTTTAATCCAGAACCGAATCATTTTGCAATAGACTTGAACCAAGCCAAAGAGAAGTGATCGGATTGATTCGATTTTTGGTTTATTTGGTTTTTTTGTGAATCCCTACTCTTCACATAGTTCCTCATATGATGTAGTATGATATGGGGCAGATTAAACCAATAACCGGTGTTGTATGCCCACATGATGAACGTGTATGTAGTTGATTGCATCGAAATTTCCACTACGTGGAAGAAAATTGTGGATGATAAAGAGGTGCACCACTTGATTCTCAGGGGCAAGGAGACTTACATTGGGGAACATGCCACTATTAAAGCTTGATTTACCATTTAGTTTCTCCAACTTTGATCAGATTGAACCCATCCACTATTGGCCACTTATGCATTTTTGTCACAATTTGGCCATCAATTACAATTCCTAATATCTTTCCAATTTTCATATCATTCAGTCTAATTTCCTTGCTACCTACTATAGACTCGATTACGAATGTCATCGGGATGAAATGTATGATAATGTAAAACTCCTTACACAAGCTTGGGTAGACATCTTCCTTTACTCTCAACAATCCACTTGACCCCATCCTTGCAAACTATGTTTCGACATTGTAGTTGATGCTCATTAATGATGTAACATCAAAGCTTCTTAACATAGTACCCTAAAGTTTGCATAATTTGCTACATCCCTGCTTGGATTCCCTCTTCATCCTCTGTAGTAATAACCTTATGTTGTTTCACTTCTAATGCCTTATTACTTACTGCCCTACCTTTTGGAGCCATTACCAATGTGATGCTTTTTTTGGAGCCATTACTCATGCGGGCTCTATAAATTTGCCTACACATACCCATTTCGTTACACATTAAATCCAATTCATATATATGCCATACTTTACGATTAAATTTCTTCCAAAGAAATAACACTTGTACAACTCTCTCTAAAATAACGAATGCACAAAGCATGTGTGATGTGTACAAATATAAAAGAACTATAAGGGGTGCTTACGTAAAAAAAAAAAGTCGACTCCATTTGGCGTGACCCATTTTCAAATTTAAACAATTGAATGATTTTGACAAAAATGGGTTGACCATTTTTCCTTGTTGGGTCAATCCCATTCTATATCCAACCAAAGTGTTCATTTCACGAGAAAAATGGGTCGACCCTATTTCTTGGTATAAGCACTCTTATGCCCACTGCCAAGAGGGGTTGAGCCTTTTTTAATAGTTGGGCTTGACCTTTTTTCAGATTTAAATAATTGAATGACTTTCGCAAAAGAGGTCGACTCCTTCTTTGGGTGTAGTCAATCCCTTTTAATAGAATGTACCCACTTTGGTTGGATGTGAAATAAGGTCGACCCCACCCGAAAAAAGTGGTTGACCCCTCTAGTAAAAAACACTCACTTTGGTTGGATGTGAAATGGGTCGACCTTATCCGAAAAAAAGGGGATCATTTTTTCAAGAAATTATCCAATTGCTTAAAATATGAAATTGTGTCAACCCCATCAATTAAAGGGGGTTGAATTACATTTTTACTTAAACACCCAGTTTGTTGGTGGGGTCAATAGTAATTTAAAGGTAAATAATTCGATGTTTGACTACCAAAAGGGGCTAGCCATTGTTGTGGTTGGAGTTTATTTGAGCATGGAACAAAGAATGATCTCATGCAGTGGGCCGCAAAATTATACAATGTTAACCACATGAGCGACTACATTACATATCAACACATAACATAACATATAATTTGTGATAATACAAGATAGATTACATGATTCAATGGCTATAGATTTATTGACTTAAAAAATTTCTTGTTGGCCTAACTAGTTAATCGTACAACCTTAACCATATAGCATTATGGCATTCGTTTATTTCATAACTGCCACATTCTAAAGACGTGTCGATATAATAATGGTCATAAAAAATTGATCTTGTCCCCCTAAGCTCAAACGCCTCTATATCGTTGTTGCTACTAACATTGAAGTCTAGATCTATTGTGCTATGGATTTGAATGAAGTTGTGCAGTGCCATCAAAATATTTCGATTTGGTCATCGATGGTATACGGGCACATGTCACAAGGAGTGGCCCACATTTTTTTCAACACCCAAATGTGCCCTCAATCACACTTTTATTGAGAAGTGTGTTTCCTTAAATAGTTCGTTGGCAGCACTGTCATGAAACTCATAGAATTGGTATCGGTAACCCTTATAAGGCATAAGGAACGATTGTGTGTAAGGAACGATTGTGTGTTAGAGTAACCAGCACTGACCAAATAATGCTTATCTTGTAAAGGCTCGGAATGTTTTTAAACAAAAAAGAAAAATTATTTATCTTATTATCTATTTATTTATTGTTATTTATTATTTATTTTTTACTTGATTAATAGTTAGTGTGATGTATGATCTAAACGCATATGTATATATATATTAATATGATTAATGTGCATGTATAAATATTTAATGCTAGTTATTTATATATATATATATATGTGTGTGTGGGCGTGACGGGTGGAATTATCTTACTCAAGGGAAGAAAGGAAGTTGGGCTTTCATTGGCTTAAGAGGGTGGCAAGATATTAATGAAATGAGGGGGAGACTAAAGGGTGGCAACAATACTTATGACATGTGGGAGTTTGAGAGGGGTGTATTGAAGGGAAAGGATTACGGAAGAAGCATCAAGTGGGTTTTATATACATATCCCTCCATACTTAGTCTCCAGATTTTTGAAAATAAAAACATTTGGTTTTAAGAGAGATAGAGAGAGTAAGGAAGGGGAAGGGTTTCTTCGTATGTGTCTTCCAAGAGGTTCGAAGTAAGAACTATTAAATTTTTCGTAGAAGGTTAAAAAGGCCAACTTAAGTTTGTAGATACGCTTTGCACATCGATCTTCTACGTGTGCAGAGAGGTAGGTGTGATTGTGTTTATTTAATATATATTTTTTATTCATGTCATGTATATGTATATGTGCAAGGTTAATCTTATCCTATGAGTTGAATTTTTTTTTTTGTTTTGGTTATATGAAATTCTGGAACTTCTACATAAAAACGAGTGTACTGTTTCTTTTTGATAAATATCATACTTGAAAATCGATTAAATTCTTGAACATTTTATATATTAAACTAGTCATGCATATTAGTTTCCTGTGAAAATTTCATAATTTTTGGAATTAAAATGAATTTATTCAAAATAGTCAAACTTGACTGTTTGGTTGGGATTTCTATGCTAGGATCAGCGCACTGTTTTTATATGAAATTCACACCTAGAGGTCGAATTAATTTTTGATATTTTTATATGTTGGAGTATATATCTAAATTAATATCCAGTAAAATATTTGTATTATTTTGAACTTAAAATTAATTTTATAAAAATCGTGAAAATTTACTGTTTGTTATAAATTACTGTGTTGATACGAGTTTAATGTTTTGTAAAAAAATGATACATAGAGACTAAATTAATTTCTAAATATTTTACATATGAGGTTAGAAATTTCAGAGAGTCTACAATAAAATATTTTTAAATTTTTTAACAATATCTTATTTTATAGAAATATTTAAAATAGATTGTCTGGATTATGTTGCTACGCTGACAACAGTCTGCTTTTTGGTAAAAAAAAGTATAAATAAAATTTTATTTAATTCATGAAATTTTTATACGTCAAAAAATAAATGTATAAATTATTTTATATAATAATTTCATAAATTTTGGATTTAAAATGGATTTTATAAAAATCGGGAAAATGAGCTGTTCTGCATGGTCCTAACAGAAATACCAATTTTGTTTTCTTAAAATCTGTATTATTTGGTTTTATGAATAAATTCTAAATTTTGTCTTTATGAAACCAGAGTTAATTATAAGTATTTTATCTTTTTAAATTTATAGAAAATATTTTATTTTCTATTTTTTATAAACTATCCAAAGATTTATGTCTTAAATCCTTCTTATTCATGACATGCTTGATATAAATTTTGTTTTGCAACCTAGTTGCACACATATTTTTGAATATGGTTGCATGAGACTTATTTGATAAATGTTGTAAAAATAATGATATTTATAGATGGGCAATATGAAACTTAGGCCCGGGAAGATTACTTCATAAGACTTATTAATTTAAATGATAAACACAAAAACCCAAATTAGGAAGAGCACTTGTGTATATTGTGCTATTAATTAAAGGAATTACTTGGGACTTGATTTTTCATATTGGGGTCATTAAGGGTACTAAAAAGAGTGGGTTCTAGAGCTCAAGGGTTGGAAGCCCCAAAACCTACGCAGGATGGTTTAGCATAACTAGTAGGCTAGAAACCTACGAAGTGTATATACGGCTTATTCTAGCGTATATTTAGTACCGGGATTACGGGACCGGTTTGTCTACTAAGGTAAAATGAGTACATTTGGGACCGTGGGACCAATTGTACCCCATGACTAAGGTCCCGGGATTTAATGAGTACATGTGGGACTGCGGGACTAGTTGTAATCCACAGCTTAGGCCTAGGGATTTATTTTGGATTTAATTCTGAGGCCACAGACTAAACTTGCAGAGCACCTGACCCATAATATGATATTGATATGTGGTGATGTGAATGATGTAATATGATTTATTTTTTTAGCATGAGACTACGAGATCATGGCTGAGTAATTATATAATTAGAATGGAATGATTAAATATGAATATTTTAAAAATTATAAGATTTAAATTTTATTCTTATTAATTAGCGTAAAATTGCTTTGCATGATTAAGAAATTATATTTTATAAATATTTTCTGAGCACACGTGGAATTTAGTGCTCACGCCTACTATAGTTGGTAATGCAGAAGTTGATGCATGTGATGGACCAACTGGTTAGTTAGCCATATTGGTGGCCATAGTTGGATGGATTATTTTATTTTACATTCCAACGTTTAAAAGAAGATATATATTTGTACGTTATAATGGAATATTGATTTGGGCCCATATTTGTGGCTTGGTTTTGTAGCCCATTTTTAGGGCATTTTAAAGATATTTTGAATATTCAAAAAATTGAATAATGCTTATTTTAATTAGCTTCCACTCTGATTAAGTTATATTTGATGCGGTTTGATGTGTATCTGTGGGTTTAGTCCTCACGTCCCTGGGTTGTGAGATTCGGGGCATAACAACTTGGTATCAGAGCCTAGGTTTAGGAATACTTAGGGACAGTGGGAATTTTGATTTGGTTTTGGGGTTATGTGTTTAAAGTGATATATGTGAATTGATGGTTGAGATGTTTCGATTTTGGATCTTGTATATATATATATATATTGTTCCTTGTTTTTAAATATATGGCACCCAGAGCTGTATTTCTACGCTTGGTTTGCATGTTGAGCTTCTGTCTCCACCTATGCGTGTTGAGACCCCTATTGAGGGATTTTCTCAATTGAGTATGATTTGCAAGGGTTGTGTAATGTCAATTCGAGTGGGTGCTTCAGTAGATGATTATCAGTCTTCTCATGACTTTATAGTGCTTAAGATAGATAGTTTTGATATGATACTCGGTATGGATTGGCTGGTAGCCTACCGAGTATTTATTGATTGTTCCAATGGTCCTGTGACTTTACATACTCCTGAGGAAAATGTGATCAAGTTCACAGGGGATTGCTACAGTTCTCGGGCTTTGGCTTCTCTTGATGGGCAAGGACGAGTTGGACTTTGTAGCCTATTTGCCACCATGACCATGGAGGGCGAGGAGCAGAGTATGACTAAGTTACCATGTGTTGTCTATGAATTTTCGGAAGTATTTTCGGAAGACTTGTATAGGTTACCACCATAAAGAGAAGTAGAGTTTACAATAGACTTGACTCCAAGAACCGAGCTGATATCCATTGCACCTTATCAGTTGACACCAGCAAAACTAGCTGAATTAAAAACTCAGATTGAAGATCTGACTTTTAAGGGATTTATCCAACCTAGCACATCTCCATGAGGTGCACCAGCACTATTTGCAGTGAAGAAGGATGGCATATTAGAATGTGTATTGATTATAGGAGACTTAACAGAGTCACTATCAAGAATCGATATCCCTTACCGAGAATTGATGACCTATTTGATCAGTTGAAGAGTTGGTTCACTTTTCAAAAATTGACCTGAGGTCAGGCTATCACCAGTTGAGGGTGCGACTAAAGGATGTCCGCAAGACATCATTTAGGACTCGATATAGCCATTATAAGTTTCTAGTTATGTCATTTGGATTAACAAACATACCAGCAGTGTTCATGGATCTGATGAATCGAATATTTAGTAAGTATCTAGATCACTTTGTGGTCGTCTTTATCGATGATGTGTTGGTTTACTCACGCTCGAAGGAAAAGCATGAGAGGCATTTTCGGATTGTGCTTAAGTCTTTAAAGGACTACCAGATATATGCCAAGCTCAGTAAGTATAAATTATGGCTCCGGGAAGTAAAATTTCTTGGGCATGGGGTATCTGGTGAGAGTGTTGCAGTAGACCCTTTAAAAATTAAAGCAGTTATAGATTGGCCAAGGCCAACAACCGTGTTTGAAATCCGTAGTTTTCTAGGGCTAGTAGGATATTACCGGAGGTTTGTGTTAAACTTTCCATGACTAGCTGGGCCGATGGCGAGATTAACTCGGAAGGGGGTTAAGTTTGTGTGGGATGAAGCTTGCGAGCCTTCATTCCAAGAATTAAAGAAAAGATTGACTTCTGTTCCAGTGCTTGCGATCCCGGAATGAGGATTGGGGTATGCAGTTTATTGTGATGCATCTAAGAAAGGTTTGGGCTATGTTTTGATGTAAGAAGGGAAGGTAGTAGCTTATGGGTCTCGGTAGCTAAAGACTCATGAGAAGAATTACCAAGTGCACGATCTTGAGTTGGTAGCAGTTACCTTTGCACTCAGGAACTGGAGGCACTATCTCTATGGGGAGAAATTTAAAGTTTTCTCCGACCACAAGAGCTTAAAGTACAATTTTACTCAAAAAGATCTGAAACCAAGGCAGAGGAGATGGGTCGAGTACATGGAAAACTTAATTTTGAACTGCATTACTATCTGGGCAAAGCCAACGTGGTTGCTGATGCCTTGACCCGGAAGACCCGTGCCACCTTGGATAATGTGGCAGTGCAGGAGTGGAGGATGATGAATAGTTTGGGTGAGTTTGGATTTCACTATCAAGAGGTTGAGAACCGAGCAATGTTATATTTTATAGTGGAACAAGCTACCTTACTAAGTAGAGTTGTGGAGGCCCAAGGTACTGATGCCGAGGCTAATGAGTATTAGGTACGGATGAGTAGTAATGAGGTCATACCTGGTTGGACGACAGGATCAAATGGGGGATTGACGTTTCAGGGAAGGTTGTTTGTGTCGAATTCAGTTTGAGATACAGTGTTAAAAGAGTTTCACCACTCCAACTTTACAGTACGTCCCGGAGGGACAAAGATGTACCAAGATCTCCATCGATAGTTCTTTTGGGCTGGATGAAAAAAGATGTAGCTGAATTTGTAAGCAACTGTTTAACTTGCCAGCAAGTAAAAGCAGAGCATCAAAGACCAGCAAGATTGCTTCAACCATTGCCTATTTTGGAATGGAAGTGCGAAAATATCACAATGAATTTCGTTACTAATTTGCCCAAATCTCCCAAGAAGCATGATACTATTTGGGTGGTAGTATCAGGTTAACAAAGTCGGCTCATTTCTTGCCGATTTGTTTAACTGACTCCATGGATAGTTTAGCTTGGTTGTATATCAAGGAGATCGTGAGGCTACATGGAGCTCCAGTATCAATCGTGTCAAATAGAGACCCCATGTTTGCATCTCGTTTCTGGCACAGTCTCCAGCAGGCCATGGGTATGGAGTTGATGTTTAGTACTCCTATCATCCTCAGGCAGATTGGCAATCTGAACGTACCATTCAGATCTTGGAGGACATGCTTCGGGCATGCGTGCTGGATTTTCAAGGTAGCTGGGAGGCGCACTTCCATTGGTAGAGTTTGCATATAGTAATAGCTACCAGTCTAGTATTGAGATGGCACCTTATGAGGCATTGTATGGTAGGCCGTGTAGATCTTCTATCTACGGGGCAGAGGTTTGAGAGACAACCTTATTGGGACCTGAAATGGTTCGAGAGACAATAGAGAAAATCAAAACCATCAAGCGGAGGCTCGAGATGGTGCGTAGGCGCTAGAAGAGCTATGCTGATCGAAGGCATAGACCATTGGAGTTTGAGATGGAAGACCATGTATTCTTGAAGGTCTCGCCACAAAAAAGACATTTTCGGTTTGATCGTAAAGGCAAGTTGTCACCGAGGTTTATTGGGCCATTCGAGGTGTTGGCTCAGGTTGGCGAGGTGGCGTACCGCTTGGCTTTGCCACCGAGATTGTCTGGGGTGCATTCAATATTCCATGTGTCCATGTTGAGAAAGTATAATCCTGATCCATCTCATGTTTTAGATTGGGACGAGCTTGAGATTGACTTTGATGTATCCTACGAGATTAAGCCCGTGAGGATCATCGATTCTCGTGATAGGTTCTTTGAGGGAAGACAATACATTTGGTTAAGGTGTTGTGGAAGCATCATGGGGAGGAAGAGTCGACTTGGGGGCTTGAACAGTACATGAGACATCATTTTTCCGAGTTGTTTGCTTGATTTTATTGTTTAATTTTCGAGGACAAAAATTTTGTGAGGAGGGTAAGATGTAAAAGCCCGGAATTTTTTTAAAGAAAAAAAATATTTATCTTATTATCTATTTATTCATTCTATTTTTTTTATTTTTGTTATTATTTATTATTTATGTTTTACTTGATTAATATTTAGTGTGATATATGATCTAAATGCATATGTGTATATATATATTAATATGATTAATGTGCATGTATAAATATTTAATGCTAGTTATTTATATATATATGTCTAGGCATGACGGGTGGAATTATATTGGTCAAGGGAAGAAAGGAAGTTGGGCTTTCATTGGTTTAAGAGGGTGGCAAGGTATTAGTGAAATGTGGGGGAGGCTAAAGGGTGGCAACACTACATGTGGAAATTTGAGAGGGGTGCATTGAAGGGAAAGGATTACAGGAGAAGCATCTAGTGGGTTTTATATACATACCCCTCCATACTTAGTCTCCAGATTTTTGAAAATAAAAACGTTTGACTTTGAGAGAGATAGAGAGAGTGAGGAAGGGGAAGGGTTTCTTCGTACGTGTCTTCCAAGAGGTTCGAAGTAAGAACTGTCGGATTTTTCGTAGAAGGTTAAAAAAGCCAACTTGAGTTGGTAGATACGTTTTGCACATCGATCTTCTACTTGTGCAAAGAGGTAGGTGTGATTGTGTTTATTTAATAAATAATTTTTTATTCATGTCATGTATATGTATATGTGCAAGGTTAATCTTATCCTTTGAGTTGAATTTTTTTTTTTTGTTTTAGTTATATGAAATTCTAGAACCTCTACATAAAAATGAGTATATTGTTGCTTTTTGATAAATATTATATTTAAAAATCGATTAAATTCTTGAAAATTTTATATGTTACACTAGTCATGCATATGAGTTTTCTGTGAAAATTTCATAATTTTTGGAATTAAAATGAATTTATTAAAAATAATCAAACTTGACTATTTGGTTCTATACTAGGATCAGCGCACTATTTTTATATGAAATTCACACCTAGAGGTCGAATTAATTTTTGATATTTTTATATGTTAGATTATATATCTAAATTAATATCTAGTAAAATTTTTTTATTTTTTATTCAAAATTATTTTTATAAAAATCGTGAAAGTTTACTGTTTGTCATAAATTGCTATGCTGATACGAGTTTAATGTTTTATAAAACTATGATACATAATTACTAAATTAATTTCTAAAAATTTTACATATGAGGTTAGATATTTCACAGAGTCTACAGTAAAATATTTATAAATTTTTGAGCAGTATCTTATTTTATAGAAATATTTAAAATAGGCTGTCGGATTATGTTGCTGCACTGACAACAGTCTGGTTTTTGGTAAAAAAAAAAGTATAAATAGAAGTTGATTTAATTTTTGAAATTTTTATATGTTAAAAAATAAATGTATAAATGAGTTTTATCTAACAATTTCTTAAATTTTGGATTTAAAATGGATTTTATAAAAATGGGGAAAGTGAGCTATTTTGCGCTGTCCTAACAGAAATACCTATTTTGTTTTCTTAAAATCTGTATTATTTGGTTTTATGAATAAATTCTAAATTTTGTTTTTATAAAACTAGAGTTAATTATAAGTATTTTAGGCTTTTGAATTTATAGAAAATATTTTATTTTCTATTTTTCGTAAATTATCCAAAGATTTATGTCTTAAATCCTTCTTGTTCATGACATGCTTGATATAAAATTTTGTTTTGCAACCTAATTGTATACATATTTTTGAATATGGTTGCATGAGACTTATTTGATAAATGTTGTAAAAAGAATGATATTTATAAATGGGTAATATGAAACTTAGGCCCGGGAAGATTACTTCATAAGACTTATTAATTTAAATGACGAACACAAAAGCCCAAATTAGGGAGAACACTTGTGCATGTTATGCTATTAATTAAAGGAATTACTTGGAACTTGATTTTTGATATTGGGGTCATTTAGGGTGCCAGAAAGAGTGGGTTTCAGAGCACAAGGGTTGGAAACCCCAAAACCTGCGCAGGATGGTTTAGCATAACTAGTAGGCTAGAAACCTACGAAGTGTATATACGGCTTATTCTAGCGTATATTTAGTACCGGGACTGCAAGACCGGTTTGTCTACTATGGCAAAATGAGTACATTTGAGACTGCAGGACTAATTGTACCCCATGACTAAGGTCTAAGGATTTGATGAGTACATCTAGGACTGCGGGACTAATTGTATCCCATGGCTTAGGCCTAGGGATTTATTTTGGGTTTAGATCTGAGGCCACAGACTAAACTTGTAGAGTACCTGACCCATAGTATGATATTAATGTGTGGTGATGTAATATGATTTATTTTTTTAGCATGAGACTACGGGATCATGGCCGAGTAATTATATAATTAGAATGGAACGATTAAATGTGGATATTTTGAAAATTATAAGATTTAAATATTATTCATATTAATTAGCGTAAAATTGCTTTGCATGATTAAGAAATTATATTTTATAAATATTTTCTGAGCACACGTGGAATTTAGTGCCCACGCCTACTATAGTTGGTAATGCAGGAGTTGATGCACGTTATGGACCTACTGGTTAGCTAGCCGTATTGGTGGCCATAGTTGGATGGATTATTTTATTTTACATTCCAACATTTAAAATATATATATATGTGTGTGTACATTGTAATGGAATACTGATTTGGGCCCATATTTGTGGCTTGGTTTTGTAGCCAATTTTTAGGGTATTTTAAAGATATTTTGAATATTCAAGAAATTGAATAATGCTTATTTTAATTAGCTTCCGCTCTAATTAAGTTATATTTGATGTGGTTTGATGTGTATCTGTGGGTTTAGTCCCCACGTTTCCCGAGTATGGATTTTGGGGCATGACATATCTACTAATGTTCACATTCGTAACATATTTTTAGTTATATTACATTAAATTGTAACAAGTTCAACAATATTCAAATCTAAATATTATATTTAAGACGTTTTTACGTAATGTACCTAGGAGCGGGTTGGGGAAATGCTTTCTCTGATCTATGCTCATATAATCAAACATGCGTGGATCATGCATTGACCCTTTCCAACTGCATTAAATTAATGTGAACCACATGTCAAAGTCACAAACTCCAGAATGTTAATAGTATAACATTGTTTGTGGCCATAATATGGGATTGCTTCTACTATAATAAAAAATATTGTCATAAATATATGATATTTAGTGACAAGATATTTTATTTTTATTTTTTTTGTTGTCACTAAAAACACATTTTATGATATTTTTTGTGACAAGTAACATAAATTGTAACTGAAATGTTAATATTCAGTGACAAAAGCATTTTATTGTCAGTTAAACATTAATATTCAATGACAGAAGTATTTTATTGTTACTGAATCTCATCACTAAAAGTAATAAAAAATTGGAGCCAAAAAATTTGTTGTTTTGATGGAATTAAAATTTTTTATTGTGAGAAATTTTATTTTCCATCACTTAAAACATTTAGTAACAAATTTTATTATCATAGAAATAAAATATTATAAATAATTATTAAAAATTAACTGATTTTACAAATTAAAATTTCAAAACTAGATTAAACCCACAGCTCTGCCTATCATTTTTCACTTTGCTTATGGTTTCCTTCCAAAATCCTAAATCTAAAATCCTAAATGTAAAATTCAGAAACAACCCATCTTCAACACCCCAATGCCCGTTGAGGCTTTATCGCCTTCGTCGCTACTCGTCGCACTAGTTGTCACCTCGAGCCACTGCCACTACACTGTTCTCCTTCACGCCTCTTTTAGGTCCCAAACGCTTCCCTCATCTTTCTCACCCTTGTGTATGTTTATATATGTGAAGCTTAAAGTTTTATTTGTATGTATATATGTTTAGTTTTCTTTATGTTTCTTGTTATGTTCTAAGTTATGTAAAACTAGTTTGTGCTTGAATCATTGTTTATCTGCTTGTTCTAGGCTGTGTAATTATTGTGTATTGTTTGAGCCCCCTTCTCTTTGTTGTTTGATCTATTCTTGAAAGCAGTTCAAAAGGGTATACATGTTCCTTTAAATTTTATTATGAGATTTGTAAGTTAGTGATCCAAATTACAAATTTTTTTATGTACCTCTCACTGGTTGCAATTGATTTGTTCACTAGAATGAATTATGTTTACTAACTTGTCAAGAGAAAGGTCCATTCAGGTTGGATTAGCTTTCAATTTGACTTGAAGTAGGTTAAAATAAATAGAAGCTTTTATAGGTCTCAGTCTCCTCATGTTTTACCATTGGTCTTAAAGGTTCTCCCTGTTAAGTTTTGTAGTTTCATCAACACTAGTCCTGATACTGGAATATTCATAAATTCCAAAAGTTCAATTTTTGCTTCCCTAGGATGATAGCAGGAAATAAGCCTTTAAAATATTTTTTTCATTATTTCTTTATTTTTGATCGATAAGTTTCCAGAAAAAAAAATATATAGTTCAGATTCATGGATATTAAAATTGCTGGTAAAAGTTGTTTGTTTTTATTTGGTCAAATTTATTAAATTTCTAACAGAAGATTAGTGACATTTGGGCTTTGGAGAATCTGAGATCCTTAATTTGCTACAGTTTATTTCTTATACTTTTTTATTTTTTACACTTCCTAGTGTAGATAGAAGTTCTTTCGTCTAGGACCCCCTCAATAGAATGTTGTTCCCCAGCTTGTGGTGCTAGCTTAGATCATAATATGTGAAATTTGAAGATTAAGAGCTTTTGACTCAACACTTTGGATCAGACAAATTTCATGTTTTAATGAAAAGCAACTGAATTTTAATATTGTATTGTTATCAAATTAGAATTAGACAATTTGATGAGGTATGCATGACATTTAAATATTTACATTGCAGAAGTGAGCGAAAAGAACATAGCAAATAGACCTAAGTTAGTGACCAAGCGTACTTGTGATACGAGGTCTTTTGCTAAAGTTAAGGAGTCAACTATAATTTTTTTTCTTAATTTCCTGCAAATTTATTAAGTACGGTTCTATTTTTTTAATTGTGCTTGATTATATGAACTTGATAATGACTTACTGTTTACATTATTAATTATTCATTGGAGAAAAAGCACCACCAAGTAAAGTTTGGCTACTCTAACATACTAAGGACAAAGAAGGAAAATTGCGATGGTCTGATCCTAAGTATAAAGAAGTTCATGTAAGAATAATTGAATAATATTACACTTAATTTTGTGTCTAATTTTCATTTTGGTATTGTTGAACTAATTTATGGAAATTATAACGTAGGAGAAACTTCATGATCTTGTCACGTAACAACCGGAAGACTGGGAATCTCAATTGACTCGTGACAAGATGTTATTACAAGTTCGTGGTGAAAAGCCTAGTTATTTTTGTAGAAAGATGTAGAAACAAAAAACACCAAGTAAGAGAAGGAGATTTCGAGAGAATATGCTGAAAGAAGCATAAATGGCTGTAGAGTCAACTAAGGAAAAAATAATTACTGACATATGTGCTAAAGTCAATGAAAATATTAGAGGAGAGATGAACACTAATATTAATAAGGATAAACGTGTTGAGCTTGCAGCCAAACTTAGACCATAGGTAGAATAACAACTCAAGGTAGATATTCAAGCTTAAAGGCAAAGTAAATTCAATGTAATGTTCTAAGAACAAATGGTAGTCTTTTGTAACTCCACGTTCCATTCAAGGCCATCATATTCTGTAGACCTAAATTATGTAAGAGTTAAGTCTACCTTTTTTTGTCTGTTGATTTAAAAATTTTTAATTTTGCTTATGTTTGAATTGAGCATGCTTAATATAAAATATTCTAATTATGTAGTATTTCTTTTGTATGTTAATATTTTTTTTTACATGATACTTGATAATATTGATGGTTCGGAGCTGTTTCTAGGAACTTTAGGATATTTAGTTACAAATATTTTCTATTATGTCTTAATTATTATTGTAGTGCACTAGATACAAACATTACTGGGGCATTGTAAAACTTTTTATTGGCTATTATTATGACAAATGTATGTATTGGAGATTTTTAAATTTTTATGTAACATATGCATTTTATTTACGTAAATTTCTCTATTAAAAGCTATTTACTTGCTGGAAGTAACTTTAAACATGGTATTTTTGAAAGTTTTAAATTATGAAATTTTTATGTAATATTACAAATTACTTATAGTGACAAAGAGACTTGTCAATAAATAAAAAAAAGTAAAGTGACGACAAAAGAGTTTTCATAGCATCTTATATTTATTACATACCAAGCACATTACTTGTGAGGAAAGATATAGTTTTCGTGAAAATATAATCATCCATCACTGTTATGTAATTTAGTGACAAGATATAATAGTGTCATTGGTAGTGATTTTTGTGACAATGCAATCACTCATAACTATTGCATACTTTCACTGACAAGATATATTGTCACTGTAAGCATAAATTTTTTAATTTTAAAGAAATAGAAAAATTCTACAATAATAACCTTATATGATTCTGTGACAAGATTTCATGTTACTAAATATGTCAATTAGTGACAAGTTCAATCACCATAAAAAGTAATTCTTTTGTGACGATATGCATCTGTCGCTGAAATTTAGCTTTAATAACAATAACAAATTTTCATCACATTAGGTTTTAATAATAGGATTATAAATGAAAACATTTAATTATCACTGATGTCGACACTTAAAGTTTTTCTATGATAGAAGTCATATATTTGGTGACGATCTGAAAGCACATTTTCTTGTAGTGTTCATTTTTGCTTGGGACACACATAATGTGGGTACCATCGAGTGCCCCTATGCAGTCCTATCAATTTTATATGGTAAGTGCTACAATTCATTGCACAAATGTGAAAGCGTAGTTTCATAATTGAGAACATCCCAATAAATATACCTTAAAAGACACATACTGCCTTTGGCTATTAAGATATGGGTGGATGACATTTTGTGCAGTGAATGGTCTAATGTAATTGTGGGCTAACAGCTTAGGTACTCCGAGGACCACATGAAAGTGCTTATTAACTATTTCGCTAGAGTGTTGGTAGCACTCTTGGGTCCCCCTAACATCCCAATTATTCACTAACGTTGTTAAAAACATAGCTACCTTCTCATGAACTCCCACTCCCCATGGCCTTTGAAGGGAGGACAGACCATATTTGTTTACTCAAATATCACACAATTTAAGGGGCATATTTCATTCCCTATAAGTAGTTTCATAAAGGCAGAGTGGATGGCCTATTGATCTTCGATCCAGTCTCTTCCTAATAATATAAATGTTCGACAAGGCGTCTTTGTTATGTATGTTTCATAATAACATTTAACAAACTCACATGCATAATTTGCTAATGTATTTTAACATTTAATAAACTCACATACATACGATTTATCTCCAACTGCTTTGGCATTGGCAACAAAGATGTATGGTGGAAGTCCTAAATTGTTGTCCATGTATGCGTAACAAATTTGCCCGTGTGTAATAATTACTAACATATCCGTATAGGCCATCAACAAAATGGGGATAGGTGAAACACCTAAAAATCTAACGTCCAATATGTAGCGGGGACTAACAAATATTAATATTATACAAAACCAAAAAAGAAAGACACTTGCAACTAGTTAAAACTAAAAAATGGTATAAATATGAAATAGAAAGTAGTCCACATAGTCTTTAAACGATACAAATACGCTTTATCCAAGTAGGTAGTACATAAACGAATTGTACGGTAGAAAGTAGCAATAATGTCTAAACAAACTTGAAAACACAAACAATGCCATCATATCAGTGGTGGCCAGATTACAAAATTCTAAATTTCCATACAACCTATCCATTAGCAACCAATGTTTTAGGGGTCATCCTGTCTATCATATGAGAAGCAGGGTCACCATGGGGGTCGCTGTTGCTCGATCCACCATGAGTAATTTCTCGGTCCATGCCCTTATGCCTAAGATTTCTCTCAAGCATAAGCTCACTCCAATTAATCTTATTATCATTAGACTAGGTTGGGTTCAAGAGTTCCCAGCATTGTGCATTAAGAATAAAGGTTTATGCAAAGGCAAATAATTTTCTTCTGGCCACCCAACAAAAATGCTCTTACTTTATTATTGGTACGTTCTCATTAGGTCCAAGATGCTTAACAATAATAAAAGAGCTTCGATTTTTTACTAAATCCATCACTTGCTCCAAGTTTTGACTCAATTCTATCCCTAGCGAGGCTTTTCTTCTAGAGCTGGGGTTCAAGATTTAACCAATTTGACTACTTTCTAATGTCCTTGGTGCCTTCGTAGGTCGTTTGAAGGTTGGGTCGTCATCTTTCTCCTCAAAAAACTCATTCACATCTGGGTTATGTCACTAACTCTGTAGGTTGGCAACTTCAGTAAAGTCTCATTCATCACGTGGTCCACTTCCCTCATCTAAGTTTCCATATTATTCGGATTCAATATCCTCAGCCAGTGTCCATTGCCTTTTCCCAGTGGCTATTGTACCTTCATAAATCTGTGCCATCAAATTTAGGTTCTCCAAGCCCTTATTCTTAAACTTAAGCGCCTCATTCTTCCTAGTCTCCTTAAAACATAATGGTAGGGAGATGGGGTTTGATTGATAAAGTGCGTAAATTAAATCATAAGTAGATGATTGAACAGTAACTTACCTTGGCCATTTGATCCTACCAATGATTAAAAGCATCCTATGTTCCTTTTTCAGCACCCCAACCCATCCCAGTGCATGTGCTATTTAGCTTTTTGATGTACATCCAACTAGCCTATTGTTGCTTCATTGCATCAAACTTATCTTTCATAAATTTTTGGTTGTAGTAGACCCCAACGATGTTGAAAAACTCCTACATCAGATTGGAACATCTTCAATTTGTGGGACAATCATATACATGAATAGCTATATATATAAAATTTGTATAAATGAGTGTGTGTACAATATAGTTTGTGGATGCAAGTTCCATTTTGATGCTAAAGTATGTTATTTTTTGAGGCGTAAGATAACAACAGAATTCTTCAGGTAGGTATAGGGCATGAAATGGAATGAAAGGTCTACGATCTTATCGAAAAGAGGAATTGCACTATAGTGAGAGCTGATTGACTTTTCAAGCAAGCATAACTCTTCAATTAATACAGTGGATGAAGGGAGAAAAAGATGATGGAAGGGACAAGAATGCGAGAATCGAGGCTGCGTTGGGAGCAACCGAGAGATTACACTTTGTAAAGCCTTAGTTTTTTTTTTTTTTTTGGTAGGTTGTAAAGCTCTAGTTGGTTTGATGAGGGACAAAAGCAATGGAAGGGTAATTTTGTAATTTTAAAATGGCTGCTGCAATAGCACCCTAGTAACTGCTAGCTGGGTCAAAATGTTATATTATTATCATCTTCACCATGCATCAATATACCATTTTTTATATTGTACTTAGGGATTTCAAGCACCACATTGTTCATAAACTATACACTATTTGACTGTTTTAAAAAGTGATAAATCTTTTATGGCAACAAGAAATTCTATAAAGACTATTTTATCAGTTTGAGCGTATGTTTGGATCTTATCAGGACCTTGAAAAATAGAAATGCATGCATATATGATAAGCTCTATTTTTGAAATTCAATTGTAAAAACATGTTTGATTTATTACCGACCACTTTCTTTGGTTCTATCTCATTCATCAAAGCTTTTTATTTTAGCTAAATAATAGGGGCAACTAAATTAGAATGGTAAACAACT
This sequence comes from Sideroxylon spinosum, assembly GCA_003260245.2. Classification (NCBI taxonomy): domain Eukaryota; kingdom Viridiplantae; phylum Streptophyta; class Magnoliopsida; order Ericales; family Sapotaceae; genus Sideroxylon; species Sideroxylon spinosum. Next base: position 14,596,082 of record QLOD02000009.1, read on the forward strand.
CTTTGATATAGGAGCAAAGTTGACTAAATTTTAGGTCACTTTAGACTTGCTATCATGGTAAGAAAGATAGCAAGGTGTTAGCTGTTTCATGTGTTAATTAAGTCTTGTAATGTGTCATGCATATATTTGTTATCACCAATGAATAAAAATGGAAAAATTAACTTTTGACCAATTTGATCAGGGTTAAGTTTATAAAGATTTATCATTTGTTCAATATGAATAGCTCAGAAAGAAGTTTCTTTTGATTCAACTTATAGTATATCAATCAATTTTTCAAAGTTATAGCCTAGGCATCTACCAAAAACTCTTAGAATAATTTTCTTACTCTCAAAATTATTGAATGCTCTGAGAGAGGTTCAAAGAGATGACAACTATAAAACTATGTTTGAGTAAGTTGATCAGTGGAAGGGTAATTATATCAAACATCCCAATGTTTCAACACTAGTCTCCATCCAAGTTCACCATGTTGGAATAACAAGACATCATATAATGGAAAATACGCTAAGTGACATTTATTAATTTGCATTAACCCATTATTATCACTCAATTGTAAGATAATATCTCTTATCTTATTGACCTTAGTTCCACATCCAGATATTACAATAACAATCTCATATGTTGTTGGTAGATTATATAAACCTTAATTTATTGACAAACTATAATGAAGTTGAGTATAAAAATTTTGTCAAGCCATAGCAATCTCATATGTTGTTGGTAGATTACATAATTCTTAATTTATTGTCAACCTGTAATGAAGTTGAGTGCACAAATTTTGTTAAGCCAAGTCCTATTGATTTAAAATCTCATATGCCTAACAGAAGTTTTCTATAAATGGTTTGACTTAAAATAAACACCCCTTTGCAACTAAGGATTTCTCCGAGAGCGGGTTGTTAAAGTTAAATCGGGATCATAGATATAGGGTTAAGCATATGATGCGTAATAATTCTGACTATGAAAGTAGTTATCTAGTTTGATGTTACAATTCTTGATATATAGTGAATGGTGTAGGTTTATTTCAGTAAGTACTCTTCGGCCATTGTCGCACCAAGACGTATGAACCATTAGCTGTATTGTAAACTCAGGTATGTTATAGAAATGATCTTGATTGATCATCATTCCGATCATACAATGCTTAAAGTAGTGAAAATGATGTGATAAAGAAATGTAACCTTATCTTTCTTTGCAAATAACAAATTCCAAATAAGGGGTGATTTTTATAGATTTCACTATAATTTTGAATTCATCCAATATAAGCCTAAGCAATCAGGATAAAGTATATCAATTTTGCAGGGATAATGCTACTTACCTAAATTTATGGGGGCTCCAGTGCCAAGTCCTAAACTCATAGGCATATTTTTCACTCATCATCACTACATAGATTCCCTCGGAGAATTTAGTTTCTAGGAATAAGCCTACAAAAAATAATGTTTGGCATTTCATTAGAACAAACGATCAAATCAAGTGTATCTTTGAAAACATTAAATGTTGTTTTATCAATTATCTTGTGGAGTGTAAGATGTTCTTGGCTGTTGCAGTTAGTGGGCCTATCTTGATTAGCTTCCCAATAGCGCTTGCTGTATTGGAAAGCCCTATATCTAACCAAAGTTCTAAAGGGATGTTACATAAATTTATCCATATAGGAACATATTTCCATTCTGTAGAGTATTTAGTATGGCAAATCCAATCAAAATCTTAAGATAAATATGAAAAGAAGATTGCAATGAATCAAGTTTCCAAAAAGGACAAAAGTGCTAAAATCAAGGTAGAATCAAAATAGAAGTCAATCAGGTTGATGTGGATTACACGCGTAATAATCAAATAGACCACGCAGGTACAACGCTTGGAGCGCGCAACTGCGCCTTCTACCTACTAGGAGCTCGCGGGTTCGCCCCATTGAAGATTGGTAATCTAGTAATGTCTGCAGGCAGGAAGCAGATTGCACGAGGCTTCGACCTCAAGGTGCAAGCACAGCGCAAGATGCTCGAGGGATTGAGTCTTAAAGATTCTGAACGAATTTGTTTCCTATTGTGTTAATCTAGGGCAACTTTATGTAACTCTATACATATGTACCCAATGTAAATAAATAAGAAGACTTGGGGAATATATTATAGGGAGCTAGAGAGAATTTTTGTTCTTATAGGGTTTCATATTCTTTTTCTAGCTAGTGATTGTTGAATTCTTTCTTTACTTTTTATTTGAAACAGAAAGCCTACTTGTAGGGTTAGTCAAGTGATTCGAGCAAGATAGAGAAAGGATTCGTGCGAGTGATTCGTAAAGAATTCAAGTAGGTTCTTGTAACCCGTTGATAATGGGATTTAGTATAAGAGGTTTTTCTCCCTGTGATAGGGTTTCTTCCTAATTCCCTAGCATTATCTTAATTACTCTATGGGTGATTGCGTGATTTGGAATTTTCAATTGGTATCAAAGCGGGTCACTCTGTTTCATTGAGTGCTTTATCCGAATCCATGGATCCACCACGTGAAGGAGGCTTAAGTTCCAGGGCACCTTGGTTTGATGGTACAAACTATTCCTACTGAAAGGTATGTATGCAAGCTTATCTCTTGGGTGTAAATTACAGAGTTTGGACTACCGTCACTCAAGGATGGGAAGAACCTATACACGAAGTTCATGGCCCCATTGAAGTGAAGCCAATCCTGATGTCGACGAAAGTAGAGCCAGAAAGTGGTGGATGAAATTTTAAAGCACTTAACTCCATCTTTGCTGCCGTAAACCCGAACGAGTTCTGCCGTATCTCAAGCTGCACTAGTGCAAGGAAGGCTTGGCAGATTCTACAAAATACACATGAAGGGAATCAACAAGTAAAAATATCCAAACTCAAAAAAATCACATCAGAATTTGAAGGACTGAGGATGAACGAGGATGAAAAATTTAACTATTTCTATGTTCGGCTGAGTCACATTGTTAACTCGTGTCACAACCTTCGACAGCCCATCCCAGAACACAAAGTGGTATGTAAAGTCTTAAGATCTCTTCCTCATACATTCGACTCCAAAGTTATTGCTATGGAAGAAGTGAGGGATGTTGATACAATGAGAATTGAGGATCTTGTGGGGTCTTTGGAAAATGTATGAGGCTAACATGGTTAAACCCCATAAGACATCAAAGGGTATAGCTCTCAAAACTGTTGAAAAGAAAGAAGATGAAAAAGAATCTAACAAGGAACTTGCTCTTATGGCAAAGAAGTTCTTGAGATATGTCCAGAAAGAGAAAAAGTCACTATTCAATAAAAACAAAAAGGAGTTCAGGCCTCAATACAAAGGCAAGAAGATCAACAAGAATGAGAAGGAAGATGACAAGAAGAAGAAAGTTTAATGCTTCGAATGCCAAGGCATGGTCACTTTGCTCAAGATTATGGAAACAAGAAGAAGAAAAAAAGGCAAGGCAAAGTGATGAATGCCACTCTTGATGATGACTCAGACTCAGATGAATCTTCCGCCTCAGCCTCTACAGATAGTGAAGGCAACTTTGCTGTTTTTCTGGCTTCTCACACTATAGGGACACCTTCTGGATCTCAAAAAAACACAGAGATTTCAAATCATGAAGATGATGATTCAGAAGATGAGTTTGAAGGTAATTTTCAGAAGGCCTGTAACAACTTATTCACTGAATATTGTGAGTTGAAGAAACAATGACTTGCTTAACATTAACGTAATAGCAAGCTAATGAGTGAAAGAAATGCTTCGAAGACTGAGAATGAGAATCTTACTGGTAAACTTTCCAATCTAGAATCTGAAAAGTTTTCTTAGTCAAATCTTGTAGAAAAATTTAAAGCTAAGCTTGAAGAGAAAAATAAGATGATTGAAGAATTGGAGAAATCTGTCAATGAGTTCCAAGCTAGCATTAAGACATTGAAAGAGAAGATAAAGCAAGATCAAAAAATATTTGGGAAGATAAAAACAAACACTTTTGTATTTGAAGAAATCTAGAGCAAACAAAGGCCACATGGAGATAAACCTAGGCTATGCTACACTGAAACACAAAACACGGATGTGTCCTCATCTTCAACATCCCAATCTGCCTCAAAAGCCTACCCACAACCAGTAATTCATCAAAAGAAAGCTAAAAGACCTGTAGCTGTTTCAAACCTCTTCCCAAAGCGTGCTGCAACACCAAAGAGGAGCTTCAACAAATCCATCCATCAGAATCCTTCGTCCATGGTGAAAGGTACACGTTTTGCAAAACCCCAGCCCTTTGTACATGTATGTCACCATTGCAAAATTAAGGGAATATCCACCCTCACTGCCACAAACTTTATGGTCTTCCCTTGAACTTTGTAGAGAAATTTTCTAAAAATCCAAAACCTACAATTCATGTGACAAATAGATTTCAAGCTTTTTCAGATTTTAATAAAGATTTTTTTTGAAAACTCACGTCATTTTCAAAAATATAATAATACAAATTCTCTAAAAGGTAAATTCAAAAATATTTTAAAGAAAAGAGATCTTAACCAAAATCAAAGACGTGAGAAAAATCTTGTCAAGACAGACTCTTTAAAAACCAGGGCTGAATGGGTTAGAAAATCTGATTTAAATTGTTTTGTTTCACAAACTGCCCTGAAAGCATTAAATTCAAACATGTGGTATCTTGACAGTGGATGTTCAAACCACATGAGTGGTAATAAATCTTTATTCTCAAATCTTGAATCTTATAAGGGGGGCATGGTAAACTTTGGTGATGGTAAAATATCACAGGTAAAAGGAAAATGTGAGATTAAGTCCACTATTTTTAAATGTTTAAAAAATGTCATGTATGTTAAGGGACTTAAGGCGAACGTTATTAGTATTAGTCAGTTGTGTGATGCAAATCATGTTGTCCAGTTTTCAAAAACTAAGTGTAATATTTTTAATAAGAAATGACAACAAGTTTTACATGGTATTTGCACCTCTGAAAACTGCTATGGGGTAGCAAACTCTGAAGGTTTTATTTGTAATACTGCTACCCTAGATGATACCAAGTTATGGCACCAAAGACTTGGTCGCATGAACTATAAAGATCTTTATAAACTATCCAAGTCTGAACTCGTCAAGGGATTATCTAAGCTTGAAAAGCATAAACAAAGTGTGTGCGGTCCATGTTAATTAGGAAAACAAGTAAGGAATGCACATAAGAAGTTAAATTCTATTAGAACGTCTGAACCCTTTGAACTTGTTCACATGGATCTAATGAGACCTACAAGCAATAAAAGTCTTGATGGTAAGCAGTATATTTTTGTTGCCGTAGATGATTTCACTAGATTTGTATGGGTTAGATTTTTAGGTGAAAAATATGATACATTTGATGTGTTTAAGTCTCTATGTTTCAGATTGCAGCAAGAAACACAGTGAGTGATTGGATGCATCACAAGAATCAGAACTGACCATGGTAGAGAATTTGAAAATCAAAAGTATGCTGATTTGTGTGATGAGAATGGAACAAAGCATGAATTTTCAGCCCCAAAGACTCCGCAACAAAATGGAGTGGTTGAAAGAAGAAATAGAGAGCAGAATTTTTGTATTCTCGCTTTTTCCAAATGATAGCATCAAAGCCAGACTAATTAGAATCTGCAGCCCCTCGGCCTGTGAAAGAACACTCCATTTTTTGTGGAGCGCAAAAAAAAGTATTCCAATACCGACAGCTGCTCCAACTGAAGCAATTGAAGCTCGGTCGGCATTCTTTAAGAATTCTGTGAAATAAGTGAATTTATCCAGTTCTATAAGAGATGGCACGTTCCATGTTACATGGAAAACAACTTCCCAAGAATTTTTGGTCTGAGGCAGTGCACACGGCATGTTACATGGCTAATAGGGTGTATCTCCATCTTGGTACATCAAAAGCACCTTATAAGCTATGGAGCGGTAAGAAACCCAATGTTAGATATTTTTGAGTTTTCAAGAGTAAGTGCTTTATTCTCAAGGATAGAGAAAACCTTAGAAAATTTGACTCCCGAAGCGATGAAAGAATCTTCTTGGGCTACTCCACTACTAGTCGTGCTTTTTGTGTCTATAATTTAAACAATTCTTCAATAATAGAATCTATCAATGTAATTGTTGATGATAATACTAATTCTACTGTGTCTAAATAGATTGAAGAAGATGATAGACAAATAAAAGTGACGGATAAAACCAGCGAGAAAATTGAGGAAGAAGACAGGGAACCAAGCTATGAAGACAATCATGATCTTGCCGACTCATCCAAGCAATTGGAACCATCTTCAAGTGAAATTGAATCACCTTACCAGTCAAGTCATTGGCAAGGTAACTGATGGAATGAAAACACACAGGCAATAAAGGAATGAGATAACTTATGTGTGTTATGTTTCCAAAATTGAACCTATAAATGTTAAGGAAGCTTTACTTGATGATAATTGGGTGAATGCCATGCATAAAGAGCTAAATCAATTTGTCAGGAATGACGTGTGGACTTAGTACCTAGACCTACCCACACTAATGTAATTAGAACTAAATAGATATTTAAAAATAAAAGTGATGAGTTTGGTAATGTCATTGGCTAGGCTTGTTGCTCAAGGTTACACTCAAGTAGAGGGTGTTGACTTTGACGAAACCGTTACCCCAGTTGGTCGTCTTGAATCCAAAAGGTTACTGTCGGCAATTGAATGCTACTTGAAATTTAAACTATATTGAATGGATGTCAAGAGTACATTTTTGAATGGCATTCTTCAAGAAAAAGCCTATGTAGAGTAACCTAAAGGCTTTGAGGATCCCAAATTTGCTAACCACGTATTTAAGTTAAAAAGGGGCTCTTTATAGCTTGAAACAAGCACCACATGCTTGGTACGAGAGACTCACTGCCTTTCTGCTTAAGTCTGGTTTTACTCGTGGGAGTGTAGACAAAACCTTATTTATTCACACTGATTCAAAACACATCCTAATTGCTCAGATTTATGTTGATGATAATGTGTTTGGATCCACATGTGAAAAATATGTAATTGAGTTTGGAAAGTTAATATCTGCACAATTTCAAATAAGTATAATAGGAGAATTGACTTACTTTTTAGGTCTTCAAGTTAAACAGGAGGATAATGGAATTTTTATTTCTCAATCTAGTAAACCTGACATTGCATTTAGTGTAGGTATGTGTGCCAGATATCAGTCTGATCCTAAAGAGTCACACCTACATGCAGTCAAAAGAATCATAAAATATATCAGTGGCACACTCAACTTTGGTAGTTGGTTTACATATGACACAAATTCTAATCTTGTGGGATACACTGATGCTGATTGGACGGGAAGTGTAGATGGCCGTAGAAGCACTTCTGACAGATGTTCTTACATTGGTAATAATTTACGTTGGCAATAATTTATGTTTTTACCCACCATTCGAGGCTGAATACATTGCCGCTGGAAGTTGTTACACCCAAATCTTATGGATGAAGCAAATGCTTGCAGACTACGAGCTAGAACAAGGCAACATTACACTGTTTAGTGATAATATGAGTGCCATTAGCATTTTAGGAATTCGGTTTTGTATTCTCATTAGAGAGTTGGTAGAGGAAAATGTTATTACCTTGGAGTATACGTAGATTGAAAATCAATTGGCTGATTTATTTACTAAACCCCTTGACACTCTTCGTTTCGAATCTCTCAGGAAATCCTTGGGGATTTGTGCACTTATTGACACTTATATAAATAAAGAAAAGATAGGAGTTCATTTTCTGATTTGAAGAGTTTTTTATGACTTCTATCTCACTGTATGTGCATTAAATCATTTAATAAATGAATTCTACATGAGTTAAAAATCAGTATTCCCACATTACTTGAAGGGAAGTGTTTTGGTGAACTCTGCCATAATTTTGATGTGCTTCTCATTACACATGACTGATTATCCACATGTCTTTCCTTCACCTTATCTATGAATAGATTATTGTTTGATGTGTTTAAAAAATGTTGAGGGGCCTATCTATATCTTTCAAAAACAAAATATCCTGTCCTAAAAAGAGCTATCGGTGGGACCAGTAAGAAGCCCCTTAATGACTCATTGATTATTAAGGGAATAGCTACCTACCCATATGCGTGTGAAAGCCACTAAGACCTTGAGAGGGATAAAAAAAAAGGAAGAAAAATTGACTCTCAATTCATTTGGTGCATAAAATTTAATTCATTAAGTCCATCATTAGTTTGAGAGGGAGTTTATATGTGCACTTTGGCTAAAATCTCACACGTGCACAAGCATTTTCTTTTGATTTAATGGCTTAATTCATCTCATGACACAAACCTTGAAAATGTACATGGAAAAATGATTTACGATTCACTTAATTTTTATTGAGCTTGAGTGATAAATTTACATACGTTGAAATAGGTGGAGTAAAAGTTTTCCATGATGATGAATACTCCTCTATTTTTTTATTTATCTATTTTAATCTTTTGTGCACATATCCATCCCTAACTGGGATTTTCCCGAGAGTCTCGCAGGGAGAGCTCAGGGAGGGCGCCCCATCGAGCAGGAGCCGCAGCCTGAGTGCATGGAGCGCAAGGGTATGGCCTCCCACTATATATGAGGCTGGTCAAACGACGGTCTTTATTCCGTCTTCCTCGAACCAGCGACCATCTAGCTTCCTCCTCTAATGTGTGTCTAGATGCATGCATCTTAGGTAAGTTTCTGTTACTTCCTTGTCAATCCTGCATAGTAGCTCTTAGTTCATTGCATTTTTTTCTCTTCACATCACTGTTGGGTTATTTTCTATCACAATGTTGAAAAGACTTAGAACTGGCTTATCTTCATCTTTCTCTGGCAATAGATTTTTGAATCAAACTGAGTTTAGGAACCTGTTTTCTAAAAGACCTATTTTGATTGAGCGAAAAATGGTTCTTAATGATTTTCCTATGATTTGTCCCTTGTTTGCAGTTAGGTTGGGGAATCCATTACTGACATTTCTGCATCTGTGCCCATTAAGTTGGTTCATGAGTTTTATGCAAATTTTCATAACACTGATTTTGAAAATGCATATTTTAAAACACAAGTCAATCATGTCCCTATTTTTGTCACTCCTGACATCATTACATCCATCCTTGGGATTGAGTGTCCCAGAGTAGAATAGAGATTCACTCTTTTCTACCCCACTCAGGATGGTGGATATCCCTCTAAAGAAGAGCTAACCAATATCTTCAGTGTCATTATCGGGCCTCCTCCCTGGCGAGGTGAGACCTATGTTCATGGGCACTTTAAAACCGATCATCGCATGTTAAATTTATCTGAGTCTGCATCTATTGACCCCGCATCACACTATCCTGATGTCACCGTTTGTCATGGTCGTGTCATTTATGCCATCATACTGGGTCTTAAATTTGATTTAGCCCTCTTCATTTTTCGTCTCATGTTCACTTCCGAACAACTCACACGCACTAAAGATTCCTTGCCTTTCAGTGTTTTAGTCACCAAATTAATTCAGGCAAATCAAATTGAGTTACCCTTCTCTGGCCTTACACTACAGCCCCCCGCCCATTATTCACCTCACTGCCCGCAAGTCTGTTAGTCAGGTTGTGGATGATACACTAGATGCTCTTACCGAGGCTGAGACTTCCCGGAGCACACGTCCCTTCACCCTCAACTCCATGTCTCTATCCCTGCTTCGACTTGAGAGGGAGGTTAAGAATATTGGGACCGATCAGACGGCCCTTAGTGGACGCTTGGATACCATTGATGCGAACATTAAGGCGTTGACTAACCTCTATACCACAAACTTCCAGTCATTGCACCAGCAGATTGATAATTGGGGTGCCTTTCAAGATGAGCTATAAGATGATAATTATGACGATACTGGGTTTGGTGGTGGTCCTTTGGGTGGCGATGGTGGTGCCCGTGGTAGTGGGTATGGTGGTAGTGGTGGTAGTGGTGGTGATGGTGATTTTGGCGGACCCAGTGAGAGTAGTTTCTTTTAATTTACTGTGGAGTTCCTATGGTTTTATGTCTATTGATATCTTTATGGTTGTACTTTTATGTTTATTCCCCTATTTTTTCTGTACTTGACATTTCCATATCAAAAGGGGGGAGTCAATCTTGGAATATTATATTTGATCTAAACTTGGTGATGTTATATATATAGCGTTTTTGAAGTTATATTTGTGTTTTTATATTTATATTTTTGCTATGCCTCTTAATATCTTGATGAGTGTGTTGCAAGTATGTGCAGAAATATTAGAAACACTTAAGTTTTGATATGGAATTGTCAAGGGGGAGATTATAGAGTATTTAGTATGGCAAATCCAGTAAAAATCTTAAGATAAATATAAAAAGAAGATTGCAATGAATCAAGTTTCCAAAAAAGACAAAAGTGCTAAAATCAAGGTAGAATAAAAATAGAAGTCAATCAGGCTGACGCAGATTACACACGCAATAATCCGGTAGACCAAGCAGGTAGGGTGGTTGGAGTATGCAGCTGTGCCTCCTACCCGCTGAGAGCTTGCTTCGAGCTCGTGGGTTCGCCCCTTTGAAGATTGGTAATCCAGTAAGGTGCGTAGGCTGGGAGTAAGTTGCACTAGGCTTCGACCTCAAGGTGTAGGCACGGTGCAAGATGTTCCAAGGATCGAATCTTAAAGATTCTGAATGAATTTGTTTCCTATTGTGTCAATCTAGGGTAACTTTATGTAACTCTATATATACGTACCCAATGTAAATAAATAAAAAGACTTGGGGAACATATTATAGGGAGGTAGAGAGAATTTTTATTCTTATGGGGTTTCATATTCTTCTCTAGCTAGTGTTTGTTGAATTCTTTCTTTACTTTCTATATAAAACAGAAAGCCTGCTTGTAGGGTTAGTCGAGTGATTCGAGTAAGATAGCGAAAGGATTTGTGCGAGTGATTCGTAAGGAATTCAAGTAGGTTCTTGTAACCCGTTGATAGTGGGATTTGGTATAAGAGGTTTTTCTCCCTGTGATAGGGTTTTCTCGTGATTCTCTGATATTATGTTAATTACTCTGTGGGTGATTGCGTGATTCGGAATTTTTACATTCTTTTTTACTAAAAGTCATGTTTGTAATTGGATGCCACTTCTTAATGAACAATCTACTAGAAGTTCCAAGGCTCCTCCGAAAGCACACTATTGTAATGTTTTGCAGAGGCAAATTTAATTATAAAAAGGAATCATTGTTGTATGATAGTATCTCTATCAATCCCCGGGCAGTCCATAATTTCTTAGCTAGGGATTGAACCATAGTATAAGGAAGTTCTCTCTATAAAATACCCAACTAGAGAATTATCTCATCTCTGAGCAACAGCTTATAAAACCATTGGAGGAGGTATGATAGAAACCCTATTATTTTCTTTAATTGGTTAAAAATATTTCAGGTTTTGATTGGAACCAAATCTTTCCATTGGTTGAGTAGACTAACCTGTGGAGCACGAGTCTCATTTTGATTCCTCGCAGTCTGCTCTGAGACAATTTCATCTACCCAAGATACCCACTTCCCAAATTTTGAAGGGATCTCAATCTAAAGCCGAGGAGGTGTTTGAGGGACCACTAAAGCATCTAAACTAAAAGAGCTAATGAATAACACCTTCGTGGGACCCTTATTCATCACGATGTGCTGCAACACTCCTTTTCCTCCTCAAGATTCATATCTAGACTCTCTTGCATCTTTAAGAAAACATCTGGATTTGAAATGTCAAAACCATTAAGACTTCTGGGACTTTTGGAACTTTTAAGGACCTTTTCGCTAGCAATCGCAGCTTCCATCTTAGCTTTTTGCTATTGGACAGGGGCATAACCAATCTCCTTTACTTCCATATGGCTAGTCGGCAAAGATTTATGAGCTTCTTTTAGGGTAGGCCACTCTAAGCCTTTATTCCTTACCTGGGACCGATACAAGAAGTACCAAGTTTAACTTTGGGGGATCTTCTTTCAGACACTAGACCATGGTTATCCTCAGGGTTAATGACAAGGGAACCTAGCAGATCCTCTAACTCTCGAACCCCTGAAGCTTTCAGACCACCATGCGCAGTCTCTTTTCCCAACTGAGATTTATCATTCACGGAAGGTTTTTTCAAAACATTCTAAATACCACTTTTCCAAGATTTCCCAGAAGCTACACTAGCTACATCTCTTCTTGCTACCCAACCTGCCATGTTTCACTCTCAGAAATGGCGAATAAGATTTCAAATTAGAGAGAGAAATTTCTAGAGACAAAGGCTCTTAATTTTTTAATAATTGAATTTGTACTGAAATTTTTTTTCTATTAATTCCCTTTTCACATATATAAGCAATACATTTTCATGGAAATCATCTTCTGTCTTTTTTGAATTTCATTTTAACATACTTATAGCCGAAAAAACATATCTAATAGTGTCAGTAGAAATAAACACGGTATGGGAATATCTACTCAGAGCCGAAAAAGTATGTCATATAGTGATAGTAGAAATAAACAAGGTATGGAAATATCTAATCAATTGGTATAGACATCAAACTTTTTTGTCTTTATGAAAATCTACTCATAGCTGAAAAAACATTTCATATTGTGGTAGTAGAAATAAACAAGGTATGGGAATATCTAATCAATTGGTGTAGGCATCAAACTTTTTTGTCTTTATATAAGAAATAAATCAATTCTTTACTGTATTTTTCAGTTCATCAAGTATTATTTGATGTCATACAATAGTGAGTTTCAAATTTTAAAACATTTAGGTTAAGGATAGTTTTACATGCTTAGGGTACATTTATTTTGACTATTTTTTACATTTTGTCGGTTCTTCTTTTTCTAATTTACTTAGAATAGGTGGAAACCATATTTAGTTTAGAAAGTATTTTTTAAAAAACATATTTGTCAAAAAATAACGATTTTCATAGAAAACAAAAATATTTTCCAAACCAAACACACTCTTAAATTATCGAGAACATTTAAGTTTTTGACTAATTTGTTATATTTTAGATATGTTTGTGTCATTAATTAATAATAAGTGATGAATTGCATGCGTTAAGTATTGATGAAAAAAATTAATTGAACTATAAACATTTTAGATTTTAGAGGAAAACTATTCAAATTTTAAGGGATTACAAGTTATAGCATTAAATTTTCTGATCCAAAAATTTACAAATACTATGGCATTTTTGGGCACTTAAGAGGATATGGCTCCCCTTGGCTCGCTAATAGCTTTGTTAATATGGATCATATGCCCTCCTTGGCTCTTTAATAACTTTGTCAATATTTCTATTTATATATATGGATGGTGATAATGCCGAATAAAAATTTTAATGCCAGAGCTCATCAAATGTTCTTAGTACCTCGTTGACAAAATTACCCTTATTTTCTATCCTACATAACCTATATTCTCTCCTCATTTTTAATTTCTTTCATCATTATCTATTCATTAATATCTCTTTGATTATGTAAATTGTTAATGCAATATTAATTAAGTTGACTTAATTGAACGGATTTTTGATTTAAAAGAAAGAGTGTTTTTTTAAGTAAGAGATAGAGAAATATAGATATATAAATACAAATGAGAAAAATTAAGGAGAGAGAGAAAATTTAGGTTAAATAGCATTGGAGGATAATTTTCTCAATAGGATACAAAGAACATTTAACGAGCTCTTGTATTAAAATTATTACTCTGGCATTATCGCTACTTTATATACATAACTTTTTAGATAATTTGAGAGGGCATGTTTATTTTTTAGCACTTTCTTAATTCCCTTTGTTTATGGTCGTGGATTAGGGATGTCAATGGTTCAGATCGGGGTCAAATATTACATATATCATTCCCAAATTCAACGGGTAAAAAAATATCCGAATTAGGTAGGTATCTGACGGGTATTTTTAATTGACTACTATCCCCTAACCCATCGGATAATCGGATACCCATCGGTTACTCAAGTATCTATATTATCCAAATATGAGATGATTAAATCAAGGATAAGTATTAAAAAAAATTTGAATACAATAACTTTTTTAGTAATTTTATTAAAAAAAATTTAATAAAAGTTTTTAAGAATTCTTTTAAAATTTATTATATTACTTTCATAAAATTAAAATTTAAAAGAAAATTCCTTATATTTGATCTCATCTTAAACTTCTATTTCTAATTACGTAAAAAAGAAAAATAAATTGTTTTCATTCATTATGTCTAGAAAAGAAATTTTAATTCTAAAAATAAATTATTTGTTATTAGAATCTAAAGTTATTTGATATCAGTTAAACGGATTCCGTTCTTTGAATACAATATATATTATAATTTACTTATTAATATATATAACTTAGTATTCAAATTGATGGTATAATTTACATAAATTTGGGTATCTAATAATTTATATTGATAATGGAGTAATTTAGACGAGTAATCAAGTAATATTTACTGGATACCCAATAAATGGATAATTAATGTGGGTAATTTGGGTAGTAATTTAGAAATACTCGTTGGATATCTTATAATTAAGAAATCGGGGTGAGTTCGGATAATACTCGTTAGGTACATTATAGTTACTATTCCCGCACCCGTACCCTACAATTATTTTATTTTTAATACCTTAACCCACCCCATTTCTCTTAAAATTTAAAAATAACTGCATTTATCGGTTCGAGGTTGGACGGATACCGATCGGGGCAAGTAAAAATTCCACCCCTATTATGGATTTATCACTTAAAAATATTTAAATATTTTATTTTAAACCAGATGCAAGCAGTTAGGTTTTGATTCAATAATAAAAGTTTTGATAAATTTAAATTGCTTAGATATTGAACCCTTAAATTTGCTTTGATATTTAACACTTTTGATGGAGGCATGATCTCGACACTTAGGCCCCATTTGGTAACGTTTTTGTTTTCTGTTTTTCTATTTATGTTTTTAAAATTTCGTAAACTGACAACAAAAACATGTTTGTTAAATCTGTTTTCGTTTTTTTGTTTCCAAAAAAATGAAAACTTAAACAGAAAAACAAATACAAAGAAAAAAGTGTTTTCACTTTTTTTTCTTTTTTTGTTCCAAACATTTTCATAAATTTTATTATCATATTAAACTAAATTACTTTATTAAAATATTTTATTAAAATAAAATTACTATTAATAAATAACATAATTTAATTAAATAAATTATTTAAATAAATTTGTAATATATTTATTAATTATTTTTAAAAATAAAAATTATAATTTAATACAATAATTAATTTAGTTTAATTAATATAAATATAGTTTATTAAATAATTTTGATAAAATATAATTTAATTCGACTATAACATTTTACTAAAATAATTTAATAAGATATATTTTTAATTTAGTAATTAATTTGATTAAAATAAAATATATTTTATCAAATAAATTATTTTAATTTAGTAGTTAATTTAATTAATATAAAATATATTTTTTAAATATTTTTAGTAAATAATAAAATTAAATTAATTAATTTAACTTAATTTTATACCTAATTTAATTTAAGTAATTAACTAATATTGAATATATTTTATTAAATTATTTTCAATAAATATCATAATTAGATTAATTAATTAAATTAAATTTAATAATTAATTTAATTTAGTTATTTTAACTAATATTAAATATATTTTAT
>QLOD02000009.1:14655062-14666095 GCA_003260245.2 Sideroxylon spinosum
ATATTTTATTAATTCAAAAATTGACATAACCTAATTAATTATTTTATTTTAAAAATAGATATTAATGGTTGGCATGTTAATGAATTTTTTAAATAGTAAATAAACAAATAAAAAAACTAAGCATGTCAATGAATTTTTTAAATATTAAATAAACAAATAAAAAAAACTAAGTTATAAAAAACTGAATGGGAAAGGGTTTTGGGCATAAAACTCATAGCCTCTATTGTTAATCCTATAGTAAGACAGATTAGTATCTTGTCTCAAATCTTGTGAGCTCCTTATAGAAGGTATTAATTAGAGTTGGTTATTCTATAGGATTTCCCTAAAGGATAAAATTTTAATTGACTAAAATTGATTCCCTACGGTAACATTTTTATAATGCTCAATATTTATTTTTGACTACTTATGTATTATTTTGGGTCAACAAAATATTTAAACGAAGAGTAGGTTTGTTTGGTTGGGCTTATTTTATTTTTCCTGTGCCAGGTTTGGCCGAAGTATTATTGGGTTGGATCACTAGGCCAAAGGGCCCAGCTATTTTTTTAATTTCTTTATTTTCGTCTTTCTTTTTCCTCATCATTTTCTTTCGTTTCATGTGGCTACTGGATCATTCTAAGAGAGAGAGAGAGAGAGAGAGAGAGAGAGAGAACATGAGATTTAGATAGGGAAACCGATAGATCAGGATAGCATTCGACACCAAAAATGTTGCAGTGGAGTCCGGTTTTTGTTATTTTACTCTAGGCGGAAGACACCGACTCTGAATATTCGGGAACCAATCCCAAATCTTCTTATTTCTTCTTTTATTTTCGGATTCAAGGTAGGTGAAACTTAGATTTGTGTTATACTCATGGTTAGGAAAATTTTGACATGTTATTTGTTGATCATTACTGAGTGTTGAAGATTAGAGTAAATGTGTATTTAGGGGGTAAATGTGTGTATAGATGTGTATACACATGTATATAAATACATATATATATGCTTGATGGTGGCATTTGAATACATACACACTTGAATATGTGAGTTGGGGTCGACCCCACCAATAAAAGGGTTGGTACCCCTTTGGCAGTGTGCATCCCCTTTATGTGGTGTATGACTAGGGTTGACCTTGACCCCTAAAAAGGTCGTCTCCTTCCAGCAGAATACTCTCCTCTTGATTAGAAATTGAATAAGGTCAACCCCAATCCTAGAATAGGTCGACCCCTTACGGCAAAATACTATCTATGACTAATTCTAACCTTTTTAATATCTATTAAGAAAACAATTATGTGAATTACATGAGATTTAATTTACACTTGAATATGTTATGCTTTGTTTACTATTGAGAATTATTGAAGAGAATTATTATGCATGATTGAGCATATCATGTGCATTGGGCTAGGGTGGTTTCATTCAATTATGAATTGATGTTATTGGTTAGCTGAGGATGCCATTGTGATGTTGTTGACTTGTCAAAGAATGGGTCACATATATGAACAGGATCCATGATTTTGAAAAAAAAGATAAAATGAGTATTTAAAAATACCGGATGATTCCTAGTTAATATATATGACTAAAGCTTATTCATTTCGAGTTGGGGAATTTATTATAAGATGTGTTTATGAGATTGTTTCAAAATTACAACCGGATCCTACTTGAGTTGAGTAGATACCTGACTAGGGGTGTAACACAGATCCCTAGTAGAAGGGATAGGGGGTGACATGGTTATTTTGAGTCTTACACCTGGGGGTGTAACGCGATTCCCCACCTATGATTGTACCTTACTTGAGGAAAGTAGATGCCTAATTAGTGACGTAATACGGTTCCTTAGCAGAAGGGTCAGGGGGTATAAGACGATTTCCAAAGGCTTATACTGGTGGGAGTATAACATGGTTCTCTACCCGTGATTATATATTGAGATTACTGTTTATCGTAAATGTTACTACGGTGCGATTGGTGAGCCCGTTTACTTTGCTAAGTGTCACTTATCACAGGATAAGGTTGAAAATAGATGGAGTTTAGTGATTGCATTGGCCATTATGTTGCATTGCATTGCATTACATTACACTTGCATTGTTATATTATATTTGTCTTGATATTGTGGTGAATTATGTAAATTTGTTTGTTTTACACTGGTGCACATCTATACATCCTACCTACTGGGCAAGTTTGCTCATCCTGTGCACTTTTATTATTTTGTAAAAAAAATTTATGTTTTAAAAATGTTCCTTTATTTAAATTTATTTTTTTATTCAGAAAAAATATCTTTCAGTCTATTAGCAGCAATTTTAAGCCAGCATAAATTATTTGTATGTAATTATATAGATTGGAAAAGGAATTTGAATATTATCTTAACTGTTGAAGACCGCAATTTTGTACTAATAGAACTATACCCTCCTAATGAAAATGCACCCCAAGCTGAACAAGAAGCGTATGAAAAATTGGTTATTTAGATATGATAAAATGTTATATACTAGCCTCCATATCTAGTGACTTATCTAAACAACATAAGAATATGCCTACTGCTTCAGACATAATGTTAAACTTTTTCTTAGATGTTCGTTAAGAAAGACAAGACTCAGAGGTTGGGTGTTATCAGTGAGATTATGAACGCTCACCAAGCTAAAGGAACTTGAGTGTAGGATTACATGTAAAAATTAATTAAACTGCTTTGGGAAATAGATAATTAGGTGAAATATACAATACTGAAGAGTAGATTGACTAGCTTCATCTTTTAAGCAATTCAAGTTTAATTACACTGTGACAAAAAGGATTGTACATTGACAAAATTGATAAATGAGCTAAAGGCTGAAGAATCAATTTTGAAACCTGCTTGAAGTGTACATTTTACTAAAAGGGGATCCTCTTTGGCTATTTTCGATTCTAAAGGACATGGAATTAAAAAGACAAAGGAAGAACAAGCCTAATAAAGCAGCCAATCAAGGGGTGGTGCAAAATCAGAAGAAAGACAAGAAACCCAAAGGAAATTTTTTTTTATTATGGACAGAAAGGGATTCGGAAGAGAAACTACCTGGTTTACTTAACAAAGTCTACACAAGCCAAGCGAACAATCGGAACCTTAAGTAAAATTCTTGTCATTGAGACTTGTTTAGCGATTGATTCTAAAGATTCCTAAATAGTAGATTTTGGAGCCACTAATCATATTTATAATTTATTACAGGGGTTCCAAGATACCAGCATACTTAATGATGGAGATGTAAATCTAAAATTGGGAACTGATGTAACTATTACAGCCAAGGTAATGGGAGTTATTACTTTTTTTCTGTAATGCATTTGGAACTTTAGTTTTTGAAGAATGCTTATAAATACCCTGAATATAAATATTGTTTGATTTCAGTTAGTTCTTTGAATAAGTTGGATATTCAGTTATTTTTTTACTCTGCCAAGGTAATTAGAAGGAATGAAATCTTTATATGTTTTGGTATATTAGTTAACAATTTATAAGGCTTGCATCCTAATATGAACTCACTATATGACATGGAGTTGAATGATAAAATTAATCACCATAAAAGAATTAAGATATCATAGAATAATAAACAGATCTATTACATTTACGTCCAAGTCATGTAAATATAGAAAGAATCCAAAAACTAGTTAGGATTGGGTCTTTAGGTTAACTGATTGTTGAACCACTACCAGTTTATGAATCATGTTTGAAAGGTAAAATAACTAAGAGACCTTTTAATACCAAAGGCAATAGAGTCATAAAACCATTCGAATTAATAGGTTCTGAATATTTCATCACATTTATTGATGACTATTCAAGGTGTTGTTATATGTCTCAAATGCACTATAAGTCCAAAACTTCAGAGAAATTCAGGATGTTTCAAGCGGAAGCGAAAAATAAATTATAAAAAGACATAAAGACACTTTGATCTAATTGAGGTGGTGAGTATCTCCTTAATGAGTTTATGACCTGTTTGTTAGATAATAAAATACTCCCTCAACTGGTTACATCGAGGATTCTCTAGTAAAAGTGGCAGGAATGAGAAAAAGAACCCCACTTAAACTAGTAAGATCAATGATGAGTCACTACCCATCTTGTTTTAGGATTGTGGCTTAGAAACAGCTATGTATCTTCTAAACTTAGTTCCATCAAAGTCGGTTCCCAATACACCGTTCCAATTGTGGAATGAAAATAAACCCAATTCACATGTGCTGAAGGGAAAGATAGATAAATTAAAACCTAAGTCTGAAGTTTACTTGTTTGTAGGCTACCCTAAAGGAACGAGATAAGGTCACTTTCATAATTTTGAAGTAAGAAGGTATTTGTAAGCAAAAATGTCACTTTTCTTGAGGAAGACTATGTGAAACAATTCAAACTTTGAAGTAATGAAACAGTTCCTAATCCAGATTAGATTAATGAAACAATTCTTAATCCAGAGTCTGTTAACCAACCTGAGCTAGTTGTAGAGTAACAATCACCAGTGCTCCATCGTAGTGGGAGGACGATTAGATGTCCGTCTAGTTACATGTTAATTGTAGAGTCTTATTAGGCGGTCTTTGATGAATATGAACTAGATCCCACTAGTATGATGAAGTAACGATTGATGTGGATGCAAATTGTTAGCACAATGATATGAAATTGGAGATGGGTTTCATGTACTCAAACAAAGTTTGGGAACTTGTAGATAAACCTGAAAGGATTAAACCCATTAGGTGTAAATAGTCTATAAGAGAGAGGGGTAGATGGGATGGTTAAAACATTTAGAACTAGGCTTGTTGTAAAAGGATGTACTCAAAAAGAATATATCGATTATGAGGAAACATTTTCGCCAGTTGTCATATTCAAATCTATCAGGATTCTCTTACCTATCACAGCAATTCTAGATTATTAGATTTGGAAAATGGGTGTCAAAATTGCCTTTGTAAATGGTAATCTTGATAAAAAAATATCTATCATGCAAGCAGATGATTATATAGATGAGGGCCAAGTACATAAGATCTGAAAACTATAGAAGTCTATCTATGGGTTGAAATAAGCTTCTAGATCATAGAATATCATATTTGATCAGGCAATCAAATCATTTGCTCAGAAATCTTAATAAACTTTATGTCTATTAGAGGATAGTAGGTTAATTGGTAATTTTTCTAGTCTTGTATATGATATCCTACTCGTTAGGAATGATGTGGGAGTATTATCACCAGTCATATTCTAGCTATCAAGAAACTTTGGTATAAAGTACCTAGCAAAAGCCAGGTATATCCTTGGGATCAAGCTATTGTAAGATCTCAAGAATAGGATATTAGGTTTATTCCAAACTACTTACATAGATAAAATATTAATCAAATATTCTATGCAAGACTCGAAGAAGGGATTACTTTCTTTCAAACATAGGGTTGGTTTATCTCATGATTGGTCTTCTAACACTCCCCAAGAGATGGAAAACATGAAACGAATTCCTTATACCTCAGCATTAGGAGGTATCATGTATGCTATACTGTGTACTAGACTAGATATTTATTTTGTAGTAGGAATGGTCAGGGTATCAGTCAAATCCAAGACTAGAACATTGGATTTAGTTAAAGCATATATTTAAGTATCTTTGGAGAACAAGAAATTATATGCTTGTGTATTCTAATGAAGATCTTATACCCATTGGGTATACAGATTCTGACTTTTAGGCACATAGAGATACCAAAAGATCCACTTCTAGCTATGTGTTCACCTTAGGTGGTGAAGCCATAAGTTGGAAGATCGTGAAACAAACTTACATCGTAGATTCCACCATGGAAACTGAATAAGTAACTGCTTCAGAAGTAGCAAAAAATGTAGTATGGCTCTACAAGTTCCTTATGGAACTAAATGTGGTTCCCATTGTTAATACGCTTATTGTTCTTTACTATGACAATAGTGGACAATAGCATAATCAAAAGAACCTAGATATTACAAGAAAATAGAATATATAGAGAGAAAGTATCACCTGGTAAGAGATTTAGTTCAGAAGGGTAAAGTGATGGTATCCAAGATTGCATTAGCTGAAAATATAGTGGATCCATTCACTAAGACCTTGGTAGATAAGGGCTTTGACAATCATATTTATGATATAAGGATTCATCATATGCCTGACATGGATTAGGACAAGTGGGAGATTGTCAGGCTTATATTACATTTATGCCTTTAAAAGCATGGTTTGTAATAACAATATTATTTTTCTGATAACAATAAATTATAATTTTATTCATTTATTTAAGCATACATTAGTTATCGTTCCTTATTTATAAAATATGTGTTTGTAGTATTGAGTATAAGATGTTAATACGGAAAAACATAAACCGTAAGTTTTTACAAATGGAATTAAATTTATGATTTTTAATGAAATCAAAATTTCATTCTATTAAAACTGTACCTTTTTCTATTTCTTAATTAGATAATTTGTCTTGATCACTAAAGTAGAGAGTTCAAGTCGAACATTTAATATGTATATATCATATACATATTTAATGGACTATTGTAGATTATAATCTGGTTTAATAAATATCTTTGATTATAATCTACTAAAGCTTTAATAAACTTAATAGACCTTAATTCCGAGTTTTTAGTGGACCTACATTCATGAATTGAATCTGTTGGGGATATCACGGAATGAGACCTATATAAACAATCAAAATATCGATAGCTTGGAAATTTAATTTCATAAGTCGTGGGAACATATACTTACAAGATAGATTCCAATTTTCTATGCCCACCTAAGCTATTCATTATACTTGATCATTAAATTAGAGGTCCCATTTTATTCATTAAATAATATTTATTCGTAAATTATTTTACAAATATAGAAATATTGAGAATGATCAAAGTTTGGATAAATAGTAACTTAAGAATAAATATATAATTTAAGATGTATGACATTTTACACTAGCTTAACTTAATTATGAGCATGTAATGGATGATTAATTAAGTGAATATTATTGGTCTAAGACCAAATTTACTTGATTAAAAGTTGTTTTAATTAAATAAATTTAACATGGATAACTAGAGTACAGCCCAGGGCTTTTAGTGTAATATTCTGGGATTAACTTAAAAGATTTATGGGATTTCATTAGATGACAGGGTCCAAATCTTTTAAGTTGGAGTTAGAAGTCTATTGGCCTTCAATTCCCAATCTAGCTCAATTATTTCTTGATAGGCCAAGTCCAATTAGCTTATAATTTTTTTTTTTCATTTGAAGAAGTATTACAGCGTAATATAGTAATATTACATGAATCAAGGAGTTAAGATAATTCCTCTGATATAATATCTTAGTGGTTGAGAGGTTGAGAAAAATTATTTGATGCAGTTTCTAAGTGGTTGAGTAGTTAAAATAATATCTATGATACGATATCATAATCTCCCTGATATAAGGCAAAAAGAGAGAAAATTTGAGGATAACTTGGAAGACTAAATTGCTGATCACTATGTATATGTCTAAGCATGGAGTTGAGGTATTTTTATTTTTCCTATCCTATGAAAAACCAACGCAAACCATATCGCACAATTTCAGAATTGATATATATATATATATATAATTATGAAATTCACTCAAAATTAGCCACTAATTGTAAGAGGCCCAAAATTGTATGTAGAAGTTTCCTGACAAAACAAAGGTATAAGATATATATATATATATTTAAGAATTTCATCATGTCCTTGGAATATTTATGAAATCTTCAATATGCATGCATAGCATAGGGTAAACAAACTACCTATTTCATGCTTTAAAGTTAGTTTTTGTAATGTTTTTTTGATTCATTTCACTTAATTTCAATGGCTGAAGAAATTCCAAAAGGGCAAAAAAAAAAAGGTAAATAGAAGGTTCAAATTGCAGGGCGAGGGGTCGAGGACGAAGGAGGGTTTTGTTCCTACTAGCCATAAGGCTCTGTTTGTGAGTTTAGGAGAGAAAATGAAATAAAAAAAAATGTTTGTTAGAAGAAAAAAAAAAAAAGGAAGAGACATGATAATATTTTCCTTTTATTCATTTGTAAGTCGGGATGAAACCAGAATTTTGTTAAATTAATTTTTTTCATAAATAATATAACTAAATTAATAATATAGTTAAATTAATATTAATTTAGTTTAATTAATATGAAATATATTTTATTAAAATCGATTAATTTTCTAAAAAATTAATAAAAATAAAAGTTTTATTAAAGGATGATTCAGTGGTTTCATTAATAGTTATTATAATTAATAAAATAGAAATAAAAGAGTCACGCAGATAAATGTGCTCTCTCGAGTTAAATATATATATAAAAAATTATATATATATATATAGAAAACTGCCTAGATAGGAAATTAAGAAAAGTGTGATCCTAAATTCATTTGATAACGTTACTATTTTTTTATTTTTTTTCTGATATCATTTTTTTCTAAAATAAAAACTGAAACTGTATTTACTAAATTTAATTTTATTTAAATAAATTATTTTTAGTAAAATATTTGATTTCATTGTTTTTTAAATAAATTATTTGAATTTAATAAAATATATTTCATATTAATTAAACTAAATTAAGTATTCATTTTGTAATACTCGGCATTTATTTTTGACCATTTATGTATTATTTTGGGTCAATGAAATAATTAGACTGAGCTCAGGTCTGTTTAGTTTGGTTTGTTTTATTTTTCCTAGACCAAATTTAGCTCGAAGTGGTATTGGGTTGGACAACTGGGCTAAAAGCCTAGCCATTATTTCCTTTTTTTTTTCTTTTCTTTTCTTTTTCTTTCTTCCTTCTTTTTTTTTTGGTTCTTGTGGCTTCTAGAAAGGAGAAAAAGGAGAGAAAGAAGAGAAAGGAACGAGAAAATGTGTTTGGGGAAGGAAGACCAACGGATCTGGGTAGTATTCAATGTCGTGAACATCATGGTGGTGACCATTTTTGGTGATTTGGCTGGAGGTGGGAGAAATCAGCTTCGAAATATTGGAAGCTTAATCGATTTTCTTCATTTTCTCTTTTTTTTTCTTCGGATTTGGGATATGTGGGATCTATATTCATGTTCTATATGTTGTTGGATGATCTTGATGTATATATATGCTTGATTTGGTTAAATATTATGAGATTTGTATATATATAGGTAAAAATGAATGGGGGCATATATATACATATAAATGTGAAGATCTTGTATATATTTGAGTTATTCTTTGATTAAATGTTATAGAAACATGTTATTTAAGTGTTTAAATGTTTATATATTAATTATTGTTGGGATTAAGGCTTGGATGGGTTATTTAGGGAAGATTTGGAGTTGGATTCATTGAAAGCGAAACTAGGAATTGGGCACTGGTCTCTGATGTCCGGACTTACTAGACAGAGTGTCCAGACTGGGGGTGTTTGGACTGGCTAGATAAGGTGTCTGGACTAGCAAATGTCCCGATCACCGCTTAGAGTGTCCAGATACCGTCTGGTCAGATTCTCAAAAAATTTTAAAATTTGATTTCTAAAAAACTTATTTTGTGCCCAAAACCAATTATTATTGATTTTTAAAGATTAAATGAATCCCAAATTATCATTAGGCCTAATGAGAATGTATGTTTATACTGAGATGACATTTATTTACGTGATTGAGCATATCTTATGCATGGGGTTAAGGTTGCTTTGTCCGATTTTATATTATAATTATTGATGGGCCGAGAGTGCCATGTTGATATTATTGACGTATCAAGGCCCGGGTTATATATATATAGATGGGATCTATGATTTTGAGAAAAATGATAAAATGAGATTATGAAAATACATGATGATCTCTCGTCGCTATATATGACTAGAGTTTAATCATTTAAAGTTGGGACGTTAATCATGAGATACGACTATGAGATTTTCTTTGGACTGCGGCCGGACCCTACTTGAGTTAAGCAGATGCCTGACTAGGGGCGTAACTCAGTTCCCTAGCAGAAGGGTCAGGAAGTGTAACTCGGTTCCCCTAAGTCTTAGCTGATTAGGGTTGTAACTTAATTCCCCAACCACTATTTATATTGATTCTTGCTTGAGCTAAGCAGATTCCTAACTAGGGTGTAACTCAGTTTTTTGATAGAAGGGCCGGGGGTTGTAACTCGATTCCCTTGAGTCTTACACCTGTTAGGGTATAACTTGTTTTCTCACTTGTGATATATATTGAGATATACATTTGCCGTACGCATAAACGGTGAGGTTGGTGACCCCATGTGATTGCCTAAGTGTCACCTATCCCAAGATAAAGTTGGGGATAGATAGAGATTAAAGAATGTGGATTGGCAGTACATTCCATCATTCTTATTACATGGTTTGAAGATATTATTGTTGTGTGTTTATATCATGAGTTTGTTAATTATAATGATGTTTAATGTGTGATTATTGATAAGATCTGAAATTGTGAGCATTGAATTACAAAGTTAAGAATTATGGTGACTTGATTCTCGATGTAGGATACATAGGCAGCTTAGGTTTGAGTAACCTAAGTTCGGTCTTAACTATGGATAATAATATTTGTGTTATTGCTCTTTAACTGAGAGTTAGTTTATTGGTATTATAAACTATGTGGCTCATAGTGTGGTTCTAATATCTATATTTATAATGTTATGGTTTCAAGAGAGATCAATATAATTATACATATTTGTTCTGACAATGTAGGTCTTGATGCTGTTATCGGGAATGATGTTCAACTGAATTAAAATTTTGTAATTGAGTGAAATGTACTTTAAAATATTACTTAAATGTGAATGAGGGATAATATTAGCTGATTTGATTATTATATATTTCATGGTGAATTAGCCTAAGATCAAGTTTTTATTTCATTTAAATTGGTTCCCATATTTCCATGCCGTCCATCCCGGACAATTAAGTTACGGGCGTGACAAATTTAATTATATAATTAATTTAATTATACTGTTTATGAAAAAATAATTTAATTCAATAAAAATAAAATATATTAAATATTATTTTAATCTCTTAGAAGTTGTGAAATTGGAGAATCTGGTATCAGAGCCAAAATTGGAGAATCTAGAAGTTCAAGAAATTGATCAAAAAATAACAAAACTACAAAATACTTTAACATTTGTAGTTGCTCCGGAAACACCTGAAACATC
>QLOD02000009.1:14762447-14773091 GCA_003260245.2 Sideroxylon spinosum
GCCTTTACACTTCTACTTGACTCAAGACTATAGTGTCTTTGCCTACACTAAGTCTAAACATTACAGAACTCTGTTTTGACTATGGATTTACCAACTTTACAATTTTGTCCCTAACAGGAATTTTGGTTATCTGAGGTGAAGTTTTTGGGTCATGTAATTTCTGGTCAGGGAATTATAGTAGATCCTTCTAAGGTTTCTGCTGTGTTGGATTGGGCACGACCGATGTCTGTTTTCGAGATCCGTAGCTTTTTGGGACTGGCTGGTTATTACCGCCGTTTCATTCGGGATTTCTCTTGGTTGGTGGGTCCATTGACCCGATTGACTCGTAAGGGGATTAAATTTGAATGGAATGATGCCTGTGAAGATGCTTTTAATGAGTTAAAGCAGAGATTGACTGAGGCTCTAGTATTGATTAAACCTGAACATGGTATGGGATATTCAGTGTATTGTGATGCTTCACGAGAAGGTCTGGGATATATTTTGATGCAGAATGACCAAGTAGTGGCGTATGGGTCAAGACAATTGAGACCGCATGAGAAAAATTATCCCACGCATGATTTGGAATTGGCAGCGGTGGTCTTTGCTTTAAAGATATGGTGACATTATTTGTATGATGAGAGATTTAATGTTTAGTCAGGTCACAAAAGTTTAAAGTATTTGTTCACTCAGCGTGATTTGAATATGAGACAGAGAAGGTGGATGGAATATTTAAAAGATTATGATTTTGATCTTCAGTATCACCCGGGGAAGGCCAATGTAGTGGCTGATGCTTTGAGTAGGAAGTCACGGAGTTTAACAGCTATGATGGTTCATTCTCAGTGGCGTCTTCAAGAAGATATTAGTGATTTTGAATTTTGGTGGGATGATGATGAGGATGGCACTGTCTGTTCTAGTTTGAATTGTTTTTAAGTCATACCGATGTTGTTGACACGGGTTATTGAGGCTCAACAAAATGATCAATATTGTCAGAACATGAGGTATTATTTGTCTTTGGGACAAGAAGTTAAAGGTTTGAGCTTATCTGCAGATGGATATTTGAAGTTCAAAGATAAGATTTTTATGCCTGATGTGGGTGGACTTCGGGAAGAAGTACTTCGAGAGTTTCATCACTCGAGATTTACGGTTCATCTTAGTAAAACAAAGATGTATAAAGATTTGGGACGTCAATATTGGTGGAGTAGTATGAAATGTGATATGACAGAATTTGTGTCTCGTTGCCTAACTTGTTAACAATTTAAGGCCGAGCCCAAAGGCCAGCTGGTTTGTTACAGCCATTACCAGTAGCACAGTGGAAATGGGACCATGTGACTATGGATTTTGTTACGGGTTTGCCGAGGACTCGTAAGAGGCATAATGCCATTTGGGTGATCGTGGACCACTTGACTAAATCGGCTCATTTTCTACCTATTTAGAATAAAGATTCTATGGAAGAGCGATGTTAGATCTACATTCGTGAGATTATTCGGTTACATAGTACGCCTTTATCGATTGTGTCGGATCGGGACCCAGTATTTATAACACAATTTTGGTAAAGTTTATAGGAGGCACTGGGCACTCAATTGTGTTTTCGTACAGCGTTTCATCCACAAACAGACGGATAGTCAGAGCGGACGATTCAGACCTTGGAGGATACGCTCAAGTCATGTGTGTTGACTTTAGGGGGAAATTGGGAGAGCCATTTGCCATTGATCGAGTTTGTGTATAATAATAGCTATCAAGCGAGTATTGGTATGGCTCCGTATGAGGCCTTATATGGACGACCATGTAGATCTCCTTTGTGTTGGATAGAAACGGGAGAACCAGTGATGGTTGGTCCTGATTTGGTAAGGCAGGCATCAGAAAAGATTCAAGTGATCCGACAGAAACTTTTGACGGCCCAAAGTAGACAGAAAAGTTATGCAGACAAACGTAGACGACCATTGAAATTTTAGGTCGGTGATTTTGTATTCTTGAGAGTATCCCTAAGGCAGAGTATAGTACGTTTTAGGAAACGTAGAAAGCTTTCGCCGAGATACATTGGACCCTTTGAGATTATTGAAAGAATTGGCTAGGTTGTATACAAACTAGCGCTTCCCCTGCAGTTAGCTTGGGTTCATAATGTGTTCTATGTATCAATGCTCCGTATGTGCCTGACTCCTTAGATGTGATTGACTGGGAAGAACTGGATATTAAAGAAGATGTGAGTTTCGAGAATTTTCCAGTTTGGATTGAGGACACGCGTGAATAGGTTTTGCGTGGCAAGACCATTCTCTAGTTCGCGTGTTGTGGCGACACCGCATAGTTGAGGAGTCTACGTGGGAACGTGAGTCAGTGATGAGGTTGAAATACCCATCCTTGTTTTCTAATTAAGATGTGTTATGTAAATTTCGAGAACGAAATTTTTATAAGGGGGGAAGAATGTAATACCCGGTATTTAATTTTGATCAATTATGCATTATTTTGGCCTAATAAAATATTTTTATTAATTTTGGATAAATCTACTTTATTTTTCTCGGTCGAATTTGACTTTAAAACGGTATTGGATAGCTTTTTCTTTTCCTTCATTTTCTTTTTTGTTTTCTTTTTCTTTTTCTTTTCTTCTTTTCCTTTTTCTTTCTTTCTTTTTTCTGTCTTTGGCCGTAACCTTGCTGGGTGGTTTCATCCGAAAGCCGTGGAGAGAGAAAGAAAAGAAAGAAGAGAGAGAAAGTAAGGAGAGAGAGAGATTCGGGCCGAGAGAAGCTCGACCCAAGTAGTCTTAGACACCGTGAACGCTGTGGTGCCATCTGTTTTCCGAGATTTCGCTCGAGGCAGAAGAAATCGGAGTTGGAAGTTTGGAGGTAAAAATAGGAACTTGCTCATTTCTCCATTTCTGCTCAGATCTAAGGTAGGTGGGACTTATATTTGGGTTCTAGACGTCGTAAGGATCATTTTGGTATATTTATATGCTTGATTTGGTGAAATATTTTGAAATATGTATATATATGTATATACAAGGGTGTGTATAAAAATGCATATATATGTTGAAATTTTGTACAGTTTTGAGTTATGATAATTATATAAATGATATATGGAAAATTTTGGTATGTTTATGTTACACGAAAGTGATCGAAATTTGATTGACAATAGAAATTCAGTCCAAGACTTAGCACATGGCCGAGAATGGCTCACTGCAAAACAAATTGGAGAAAATAGTTTGCCTATTTACATAAGGGGCCCCAAAGGTTTTGGATAATTACACTTTGACCCCTAGAATTTTGCATAATTACACTTTGACCCTTAGAATTTTGCATAATTACACATTGACCCTTAAATTTTGATATAATTACATTTTTACCCCTAAAGTTTAGAAAAATTATCAAATGACCCCCAAGGTTTTGGGAAAGTTACGGTT
This sequence comes from Sideroxylon spinosum, assembly GCA_003260245.2. NCBI lineage: Eukaryota > Viridiplantae > Streptophyta > Magnoliopsida > Ericales > Sapotaceae > Sideroxylon > Sideroxylon spinosum. The sequence goes on from QLOD02000009.1 coordinate 14,765,818, forward strand.
TTGCCCCTGGAAGTCTTAAAATTTATATTATGCTATCCTTAGGGTTACAGGAATCTATGATTTGGCCTTATGGAATTAAAGGATATTGGAAAATATAATTTCTAGGATTTAAAAGCATGATTTTCTTTGTTATGATAATTGTGGGAAATGAATATAGTGAGACATGTTTGATGATGTATTCTAACATGCTTTATTTAATATTGTGAATTATAAATTGTGGTTGTTGTGCGTGATTGAGTATATCATATGCATTGGGCTGGGATAATATCATTTGACATTGAATGTGTTTATTGATTGGCCGAGAGTGCCATATCAATGTTATGGACGTGCAGAGGCACGAGGAGTTGGGATGGCTAGATGATTTCCGGTGCTATGTGACTCCGGTTCGGTTGGTGACCCTGTGCTATGTGCTAAGTGTCACCCGTTTTCGGTGCTATGCGACTCCGGTACTGTGTGATTCCTGGTGCTGTGTGACTCCGGTTCGGTTGGTGACCCCGTACTGTGTGCTAAGTGTCACCCGTTTCCGGTGCTGTGTGACTTCGGTTCGGTTGGTTACCCCGTGTTGTGTGCTAAGTGTCATACGTCCTAGGATAAGGTTTTGGGTAGATGGAGATTAGAGAATGCATGGATTATTGCATTACATATCACGCGCATTGATATGTTATGTTATGTTGAAATGTTATGAGTGCTCTTATATGTTATATATTATGATTCACTCGTACACACTAGCACAGTCCTACTTACTGGGCAAGTTTGCTCACCCCATCCATATTACAGAAGATCCGTCGAGGCCAAGGAGTGGCCACCGGAGTTGAGTTGAGGGCAATAGGTTGATTTACTTTATCATTTTTAATTTAGGTTGGATATTGCATCTGTAGTTATGCGACCCGGGTATGGGTCCAGACAAAATTATCTTTGAAGTTGTATTATGATTGGATTGTTGTAACCTTTATTTATTTAATATGGGAATGAAGGACCCGTTTTAGTTGTTTTGGTTAATTTTGGATTATTCTGGATTAGTCCTCATAATCCCATGCCGTCTGTCCCGGCAATTAAGTTAGGGGCGTGACATCTACTACCCGTTTTTGATGGAGAAAGCTATGATTATTTGAGTATTCAAATGAAAACTCTCTTCATCTCTCAAGATCATTGGGAAATAGTGGAGAATAGCTATTTCGGTCCTAAAAATGGTGATCTAATTGCATAGTGGACAGCAGTCAGACAAAAAGAATACAAGGAGAATATCAAAAAAGATGTCAAAGCCTTCCTCTACATCCAACAGGGGGTAAGTAAAACAATTTTTCCTACAATCGTGGGGGTGGATACATCTAAAAAGGCATGGGATCTTTTGAAAATTGAATTTCAAGGGTCAAACAAAGTAATCTCCATAAAACTCCAATCTTTATGGCGTTTTTGATAATTTAGCCATGAAAGGTTCGGAGAACATCCAACTCTTTTCTTCAAGAGTAACAGAAATTATTAATCAAATCAGAAAATATGGAAATATTATCCCTGAAAAGAAAATTGTTGAAAAAGTCCTTAGAAGCTTGCCAGATAAATTTGAGCATACTATAGCTGCTATAGAAGAGTCCAAAGACTTATCTGTCCTTGCTCTCCATGAACTAACGGGTTCATTAAAAGCTCATGAAAAAAGACTGTCCAGATTTACAGGCACAAACATTGAGCAAGCATTGCAATCAAAGGTTAATATTTCGGAGAGAAGAAATTCAGAAAACAAAGGACAGCAGCAGCAACAAAGGTAAGGGTGCCAAAATTTTGGCAACAGGAGCCGAGACAGAGGAAAAAGAACCTTTGGCAACTTCAGAAACTTCAACAACTCAATAAACAAAGTAGGTAATTCAAAACCTAGTACTACTTGCAGGATTTATGGTAAAACTAACCATGAATTGAAAGACTATAGATTCAGATGCACCAAGTGTAGGATTCCAAATCATTCAACAACAGATTGCTGGTACCATCACCAGGAAGAAAAGAATAAAGCCCAGTGTGCCAATGAAGTTGAAGATGTGACTCTAATGTACACCACGTGCATGAGTACTCAGAAGGAATCATTTCACATATAGTTATTGGATAGCGGCTACAGCAATCATATGATTGGAAATCTAAAAAGGTTCGTTCAATTAGATGACATGTATACTTCTTAAGTCAGAATAGGAGATGGAAAGCAATATCCAGTCAAAGGAAAGGGCAAAGTGGCAGTACAGACCAAAGAAGGTAAAACTAAATTTATTGAAGAAGTTTTATATGTCCCTGATTTAGCACAAAATTTACTGAGTATTGAGCAAATGATTAAAAGGGGATTCTCAGTAAATTTTAGAGATAATTTTTGTATTATTCGAGACAAAAATAACTTGTTAGTTACTAATGTCAAAATGACAACGAATAAGGTATTTCCTCTGGATATGCCACTAGTTAAGAGTTTTGCCCTGAAAGTTGACAAAATTGATGAATCCATACTCTGGCACTGGAGATATGGGCATTTATAGGGTAAGTAAAACAATTTTTCCTACAATCATGGGGGCGAATACATCTAAAAAGGCATGGGATCTTTTGAAAATTGAATTTCAAGGGTCAAACAAAGTAATCTCCATAAAACTCCAATCTTTATGGCGTGATTTTGATAATTTGGCCATGAAAGGTTCGGAGAACATCCAACTCTTTTTCTCAAGAGTAACAGAAATTATTAATCAAATCAGAAAATATAGAGATACTATCCCTAAAAAGAAAATTGTTGAAAAGTTCTTAGAAGCTTGCCAGATAAATTTGAGCATATTATAGCTGCTATAGAAGAGTCCAAAGACATATCTTGCTATAAAAATGTCTAAAGACCTATCTGTCCTTGCTCTCCATGAACTAATGGATTCATTAGAAGCCTATGAAAAAAGAATGTCCAGATTTACAGGCACAAACATTGAGCAAGCATTGCAGTCAAAGGTTAATATTTCAGAGAAAAAAATTCGGAAAACAAAGGACAGCAGCAGCAACAAAGGCAGGGGCGCCAAAATTTTGCCAACAGGAGTCGAGGCAGAGGAAAAAGAACCTTCAACAACTTCAGAAACTTCAACAACTCAATAAACAAAGCAGATAATTCAAAACCTGGTACTACTTGCAGGATTAATGGTAAAACTAATCATGAATTGAAAGACTATAGATTCAGATGCACCAGGTGCAGGATTCCAAATCATTCAATAACAGATTGCTGGTACCATCAGCAGGAAGAAAAGAATAAAGCACAATGTGCCAATGAAGTTGAAGATGTGACTTTAATGTACACCACGTGCATGAGTACTCAAGAGGAATCATCTCACACATAGTTATTGGATAGCGGCTACAGCAATCATATGATTGGAAATCTGAAAGGGTTCGTTCAATTAGATGAGCTGTACACTTCTCAAGTCAGAATGGGAGATGGAAAGCAATATCCAGTCAAAGAAAAGGGCAAAGTGGCAGTACAAACCAAAGGAGGTAAAACTAAATTTATTGAAGAAGTTTTATATGTCCCTGGTTTAGCACAAAATTTACTGTGTATTGGGCAAATGATTAAAAGGGGATTCTCAGTAAATTTTAGAGATAATTTTTGTATTATTCGAGACAAAAATAACTTGCTAGTTGCTAATGTCAAAATGACAACGAACAAGGTATTTCCTCTGGATATGCCACTAGTTGAGAATTTTACCCTGAAAGTTGACAAAATTAATGAATCCACACTCTGGCACTGAAGATATGGGCATTTAAACTATAATGGGCTCAAATTACTAAAGAAAAAGAATATGGTGATCGGACTACTTCCAATTGAAAAAGAAAGTAATAACCCATGTAAAGGATGTATATATGGAAAAATGCATAGGTTACCATTTCCAAATACTGTATGGCGAGCCAAAGCTCTACTTCAACTAGTTCATGCAGATATTTGTGGACCCACAAAGACTCCTTCTTTTGCCAACAAAAAGGTATTTTTCTTTTGTTTGTTGATGATTATAGCAGGAAGATGTGGATCTATTTCTTGGAGCAAAAGTCAGAGACTTTCCAAAAGTTTGTCCAATCCAAAAGCTTCGCAGAAAGAGAAGGCGACCATCAACTCAAAGTGCTCAGAACAGAAAGACAAGGCGACCATCAACTCAAAGTGCTCAGAATAGATTGTAGAGGTGCATTTCTATCAAACAAATTCAAAGACTACTGCAAAAAATATAGAATCAAACGTCAGCTGACTGTTCATCACACACCTCAACAAAACAGAGTAGCAGAAAGAAAGAATCGCACCATAGTGGAGATGGCACGAAGCATGTTGAAACAAAAGGACTTCCCAACAATCTCTGGGCTGAAGCAGTTAATATAGTAGTCTACATCCTGAACAGATCACCAACAAAAATAGTCCAAACTAGAACTCCTCATGAAGCTTGGTACAACCAAAAATCCTACGGTACACCATTTTAAAGTTTTTGGATGCGTTGCATACTCTTTAATTCCTTCTCAAAATAGGGAAAAATTTGATGAAAAATGAGAAAAGTTCATTTTTATTGGCTACAGCGATGAATCCAAAGGTTACCGCCTCTACAATCTTAAAACTAATCAACTTGTCATTTCAAGAGATGTACATTTTGATGAAACAAAAGCATGGGAGTGGGAAAATAAAATTTCCCAGGAGACAACACCTCTTGAAATATTAAAAGAATAAGATGATGCAAGACCAAGTTGTTCTCTAAATACACCAACATCATAAGAGAGTGATTCATATTCAGATTCAGATTCAGAACCAGACTCACCTGTTAGAAAAGATTCAGAATCAGACTCACTTGGTTAATAACTATCTATAAAAAGCTAATTTTATATATATATATATATATGAGAAAGGAAAAAAGTTAACTTTTTAGTTTTTTGTTAATTTGATATTTTTATCCTTACATTTTTAAAAGAAGGTTAAAATGTAAGAGGGTAACTCTGGTCACTTTAAAAAAAAAAAAAAAAAACCAAAAAATGAATAGCTATTAACTGGAGCTACCAGCTGAAAATGCTAAACAAAGCCAAACTCAAATGCTAAAAGTTTTATTTGGTATATATTTTTTTATTTTGTGTTTTTAAAAATAAAAACAAAAGGAAAAATGTTGGAATTAATTAATATTTAATTCCTATAATTAGTATCTTAATTAAAGTGGTCCATATAAGAATCTAAACTTGATAAGGAATTATTTAGAAAGTTATTATTGGCAAAAGATTGTGAGTTACTTTCTTAACCATATCCTATTTTGATCGATGCTAGAGATTCAATGATTAATTAGGAAATTAGATCATCTATCCCCCTATAAATCGTGAATGAATTGCATCAATTCATACATATTAAAATTACAACACATTAGGATTTATAGGGCAAGAGGGAGAAACCTTTGTTTTCAAAAGAGTTTTATTTTGTTGAAGGAGAAGATTTAAGAACAATAATTTTAAGATAGTTTTCGCATTCAAATTTTCATGACAATGGCTCAAGGTATGTGTTCTTGATTATATTATGTAATTAGGTAAAATATGTGAATATCATAAAAGTCAAGATCCTATATATTTAATTAAATATTATTTGTAAATTAATTATAAACTTACAAGTGGTATCAAAGCCATGTTTATGAGCTACAAGAAGTATCCATGCTTCTAAAAATAGTATATACAGACATGTGAGACATGTTGCTGAACTCTTTGAACGTTTAGGTACTTGCGCACAATACACAATGCTAGGTAAATCTTAGCAGAATGGTATATCCAAAAGGCAAAATCATATCCTTGTAGATATGGTAGGAGTATGATGAGTAATACAAGACTAACTATATCCTTATGGATGTATGTTCTTAAAACTGTAGTGTATGTCTTAAAGAGGGTTCCTAATAAGGCAGTTCAAAAGTTATATTTTAAACTGTGAAAAGCATGGAAACCTAGTTTAAGGTATTTGTGTGTTTGGGGTTATCCAATAGAAGCAAAATTTTATAATCCGCATGAAAAGAAACTGGATTTAAAAATAATTACTTGTTTTTTTACTGGGTATCCAAAAAAATCAAAATGATATAGATATCATTGTCCTACCCATGCTACTTAAAACCTGAAATGTCAGATTCATCCAGAATAGTGAAGTTAGTGGGAATGATAAAGTTAGAGATGTAATCATTTACGAAATCAAGGTACAATTTCTCTGATCTTTAGTTTGTAACAATCCTGTTGTTCCTAATGATGTTGATTCAATCAACAATAATGAACAACAAATGAATTATTAGCAACCTGAAAAATTCCCCTAATAAGACTATAACCAATGACCATGTTATAGATGCATCACAAGAAGTAGCATTAAAAAGATCTCTTGGGAATGAAAAATCTACTATTTTTAGATGATTACGTGGTATATTTATAAGAATCTAAGTACAATGTTGGGAATACTGATGATCCAGTTACATATTTAGAAATAGTAATGGTTCTACTAAATGGATTGATGCCATAAATGATGAGATAAAATATATGAATTTTAATAAGGTTTGGGAGCTAGCCGAATTGCTTGAAGGACATAAAAGAGTCAGGTGCAAATGGATTTTAAAATCAAATGTGATTCAAAGGGCAATATCGAACGACATAAAGTTAGACTTTTAGCCAAAGGTTTTAATCAGCAAGAAGGCATTGATTATAATGAGACTTTCTATTCTGTATCAAAGAAAGACTCCTTCAGAATCTTTCTAGCAATGGTAGTTAATTTTGATCTAAAACTTCACCAAATGGATGTAAAGATTACTTTCTTAAATTGAAGTTTAGAATAAGTCTTCTGTATGGTACAACTAAAAGGTTTCATAGAAGAATGAAAGGAAAACATGATCTATCTGTTAAAGAAGTCGATATATGAACTTAAATAGACTTTCCAACAATGGTATCTTAAGTTTCATGGTATTATTACTTCATTTGAGAAAACATTATTAATAGGTGTATATACCTGAAGATCAGTAGGAGTAGATTTCTATTTTTAGTACTATATGTTGATAATTAATTTACGGCCAGCAGTGACCTTGATTTATTATGGAAATCTAAGGATTTTCTTTCATAAAACTTTGAAATGAAGGATATAGAAGAGGCATCATTTGTGATAGGAATAGAAATATTCCAAGAAAAATCACATGGAATGTTAAGACTGTCTCAAAAAGTCTACATTAAAAAAATAAAAATTAATATGGATTATTGTGGTTTCACTGTTGTTCAAATCCAACATATGGATAAGTTCAACTTAAGTTGATGTT
>QLOD02000009.1:14787499-14797805 GCA_003260245.2 Sideroxylon spinosum
AGAGAACTGCCTTCCCAATTTTCTTCAAATAAATTTCACGAAGTGTTACTTTTACACCAATATTAAACACGAAAAATTCTAAAATTATTTAACACTCCAATCAAAAGATTTGGGAACTGACCACAGTTTAAGAACTTAAGGCGAAGGATTATTAAATTAAAATTTAATTGTTCATTTTTATTCATGCTTTTTTTTAATTAAAAAAACGTGAATATACGTGCAACCATAGACGGACGAACGTGAAGCCGAAGGTAGGCGAGGGCCTACGCTGGAATCCAAGGAGGATTTAACCCAGCAAGCAGAACCCCATCTCATATGGGTTTGTTGAAGAGTATGTTGAGAGCAAAAGCCATACCTACCACTGCATGCATGATCATGTACCATCATATATATTTGTATCCGTATGTATGGTACATCCGATTTAACACTAAACATTTGAATGTCAAATGTATATATATATGCTACCCAAATATACATATATATATATATGTAAATATGAGGCCCCATTATCAATTTTCTTAAGTGAGGAGAAATTGGTGGACTTGTTCAAAAATTAATTGAGATGAAAAAGAATATTGTCTGTTCATTGGTATATTTACTAGAAATATTAATCTAAGTTTTACCAGTTGCAACTGCATCGGTTGATGAGGTTTTTTCTGTAATGAATATTATAAAAATTTTGTTATGTAATCACATAAGAATGAATGGATGAATGGTTATTTGGTATCATACATTAAAAGAGACACATTCGAAATCATTGGTAATGAAACTATTTGTAACATTTTCAAAATATAAAACAGCAATGGGAATTGTTATAATTTGTTTTGTTAATTTGAAGGTTATTTTATGTAAAAAAAACATTTGATATAAATGTATAGTATCTTATATGTTATTGTATTTATTTGAAATTTAAAATTTTAGTTGTGATTTAGATTAACACTGATTCAAATTTCTAAATCTACCACCGCGTGGAACATTGAAATTTAATTCAATAATTCCAACTTCAATAACATCGTTCTAAAATTGTTTTCAATACCAACCACCATCTTGCAATCAAATGGCAGCCGCAGACCAAACTAGCTCACCGGATAAAACGCTGAAACCCTTTTCTTTTTAGTGGTCTGTCTTGTATTCAAAATTGCCAAATCTTCAATATTAGCAACAATTTATATTATGAACAAAATTAATATTAAGTTTTTTTATATAATTGAAATTTTAGATAAAAAATTTAAATCGAAAAAATTATGATAATTCATATGTTGTAATTTTTTTCCCAAAACTTTGAACTCTAACAGTTACTTAATGTATTTTGGTCTCTCTATCTAATTATTTTTTGATAAGTATCATAAAGAAAACACAAATTATGATATTTTAATTTAGAAGTTCTAGCTTTCTAGAAATTATAATTGGGCAAAATTTAAGTTGATATATTTGATTTACATATGATCTCCACTATTAAAATATGATGAAATTTAAGATGTCTAAACCGTTTTATGATATAGATAGTAATGGAGGCTACTATAATAAGAATTAAACAAGAGATCAAAAATATAAAAATGATCTCAATTGTTGAATGAAAAAAAAAAATTAGTCGGTAAATCTTAATTTGTGAGAGATATATTTTTAAAAATCGTCCTGCTTTATTATATGGATATTATTGAATTTCTCTCTCCAACGGAAGCTTTTTACTACTTAATACAAAGAATAGCTAAGAAAAAATTTTTGGAACTCAATATATCACAAAAAGTTAGCATAAAATATAATTTCGTAATTCCTACAAAGTGTGATAAGTTAAAGTTCTATAAAGATTTGTGATAAAATATTGCACCTCAAACGGTTCACATTGACAGCCAGTGAAATAAAATAACTAATCCAAAATATTAATTAGAATATTCTAAAGTAATTGAGAGTCAATAACTTTTAAATAACTACACATTAAAATAAATTTTATTACTAAAATATTATTGTTACATTATTTCTATATTTTAAAGTTTAGTTAAATAATATTTTTATAAAATAATGTCACCATTAAAGATTGCTTCAGAAATGGAACAACGTTCTTTCAAATCGTGGAGTTATTGCCCCTAAATTTCAAATTTTTTTCAACATAATAATAAAGTTAAGGATGTGCAAAGCAATACATCATCACCAAATGTTTACGTATTAAATTTAAATATTTTTGTAAGAAGAAATAATGAAGTCTCCGATATCTTACACTTTATTGGAAATATTTAAAATTTGAATTAAAGTAATTCACTTCAAATTTAACTTCATCGGTGAAAAAGATAAAATAAGATAAATATGATACATAAAAATAAATTTATTCACATATAACTTAAGAAAAAAATATATTCTCATCAAATTTTATTATTTTAAATTAAATTTTAAATATTATAAAAATTTCAAAATTTAAGTTACAAGATTAAATCAAATTTAATTGATAAAATCTTATTTTTATTTCAAACATAAGAATTTATAAGAATTCTTGAATTACATCAACTCCAAAAGCAGAGCGTTATAATTTTGAAACTTCATATATTTCAATTTCAAGACCAGTCAATCTTATTATCAATTTAAAAAGTACTTATACCTCTATAAAGTAATTTGGAAGTTTGATATCGTTCGATTTAGGGACTGTTTGGAGGAAAAAGAAAAATAAAAAAGTACAGTAAAAGTACAAAAGATTTGATACAAAAATGATAGGTGGTAAAATGTGGTTGGAAGAAAGTACAATTTTTGGTATTTTTTTTTTCCTGCCAAACAGGGCCTTAGTTAGTTCAGTAACAACGGATTAAATTTAATAATTCAAGCAAATGCATACTTTTTTACAAATAAAAATACATAAATATTTTTAATTTATTAAATTTTAATTCAGTAATCTAAAATGCGCTGTTTTTTTTACTAACCTGGTTTAGAGAGTATTTGGTTGGTCAAAATTAATTAAAATTAATTAACTTTTTTATATTTTTTAATTAAATATTGTTGCATATTATTTTTATATTAAATCATTATATTTTTATTATATTTTTTAGTTAACTTTAACCAAACAAACATCCCGTTTAATGTTCCTTTAACCTCCTTGTGTGGTAGGATGAATTTTATCGAAATGATTGCAATCTGTTGATGTCAAAATAAAATCATTCAACAAGGGATTAATTTTTTAAATATGTAGTGTCCATTTGGAGCATTATTTTTTTTATTTTTTTGGAATTTTTGATAATTTTGCATTAAAATTTACGTTTTAATTTTTTGTGCATATTTTACTAAAACTTAGAAATTTTTTCCAATTTTTAATTTAATGTATGGTAACCTTTTATGCGTGTCATAAAATATCAACTTTTGTCAAACAGGGAAAAAAAAACAAAAAAAACAAATTCAAAATCCAAAAAATTGCTAAAAAGTTAGTGCATAAAACAAACCTATAACTATCGGGTGATAAAAATACTTGCTTATCAAAGATGGTAATAAAGTGAATAAATTGAGAACTCAATTCAATTATTGTATTTAAAATTCTTAATTTATATTTTTGTGATTTCTAGTTAGATATTATTTTTACGTGTCATAATTTCATTTGTGAAAATTTAAATTGTCTCTTTAACTTAGTTTTACATAATTTTGAGTTAGATATTCAATTAATAATGTGTCATAATTTGATTAGATGAAATTTTAATTTATTAACTTAACTTACAAATTCAAAATTTGAATTTTTCCATGACGAAATTCAATTATTAACCTATCAAAAAATATAAGAAATATATTAAAACTTCAGTTTCATAAAGCTTTCAAACGTTTAGAAGTATTAAAGAACACCTTTGATTTTCTTAAAAAATTTTATATTTTTGTCCTCACCAGATTTTGTTTGACTTATCTTAAAATTATTTCACTTATTATCAAAAGATTTAGTCTACCAAGAATATCATACCATAAACATAATTATATTAAATATGTTACTCATGTGCCAATAATATCATTAAATAAATCCATAACATTCATGGTATATACCCATATAACAGCATTATCATTTCCAATTAATTTTTTTTAATAGGGGAAATGCTATAATTTCTTTTTCTATTAATGGGTGTCTTAGATTATAATTTTTTTGTTATCATCTCTATTATAACATTGCAAATGAGGGTTATATGATTAAGATATTGTTTAGTAAATATATTAAGCTTTTAGCCTATTTAAGATTGCACGAGTACGATAAGATATTTTAATATCAACAACTCTTTCAACTTCATTTTAGTTTAATGAAATTAAAAATTAATAATAGTAATTTTATAACATTATATAATTAATTATTTAATTTCATTAATAAATAAAAAAATTATTAAATTTAGTTATTTTATTGTGCGTAACACAGGTTCAATACTAGTTACATTAGTTACAAATCGAATAAAGGAAAGAAAAATAGTAAATAAACCCCCAAACCAATAAAAAAAAAATGGAAAGTAGCTTCATGGGTTGAGATACTACATATAAACTTAAATTAACAAATTAAAAAGCACAGACTTGTTTATTGGCTGATGAAGGATTGCTCCAAACTCGTGGACCCTTGACAGCAAGACAAACGCAGTGATTGCGAGAAACTTAGCACCCCTGGTCATCAAAAAAAGCTTGAAAAAATCTAGGAACATTTGGAGGGGGCTCCAAATCCAAAATCCCTTCGAGGTTCTGAACAACCCGACCCATTGTTGGCCTTTGATTTTCATTATCTAGGACGCACCGACATGCAACTCTGCATACTCTCCTCACCTCTTCAACATCTACGCCCCTCTCCAATCTATCATCTAATTGACCAAGCACATCACCTCCTTCTATAACTACACTTGCTGCCCAGGTGGGGAGAATCTAAATCTCCCTTTCTCAAATTGCTCAGTATTTCATTTCCTGAAACGAATTCAAGAAGCATCAGTCTATAGCTATAAACATCAGCTTTGACTGTTATAGCCACGCCTGATATCCACTCTGGTGCAATATAACCTATTGCCCCTCTCATAGTCGTCAGAACTCTGCTGAATTCTCGGCCAAAAAGCTTGGCTAGACCAAAATCGGCTATTTTTGGACAGAACTCAGCATCCAGTAGAATGTTCTCTGGCTTTATGTCACAATGTGTGATGCATTCCCTCCACTTCTCGTGGAGATAGGCCCAACCCCGGGCTGTCCCTAGAGCAATTTGATACCTTGTTTTTCCAGTCCAAAACATTGGAATCATTTATACGGAAAAGCTGGGAATTCAACGAACTATTCTGCATGTAATCATACACTAACAACTTCTTACTACCTTCAGAGCAAAAGCCACGAAGCCAAACAAGATTGACGTGTTGGATTGCTCCAATGGTGCTGACTTCTGTTCGGAACTGGTTCTCACCTTGGCTGATGCCTTCAAGCTTCTTCACGGCTACGACTGATGACTTAGGTAATGTACCCCTGAAAACAAAACCGAACCCGCCTCCTCCCAACTTCTCTGAGAAATTTTTACCCAACTTCTCTGATAAATTGTTAGTTACATTTTGCAAATCTTTGTATGCAAATGCAACCAGTGAACCTTCTATTGCTTTCGTTTTCCCAAACAATCTCCTTTTCCGAACCCAGACGACAGAGAAAAAAAAGCCCAGGGGTGCAACTGCTGCAATTGGACCCACAACAGTACCAATGATAACCCCCTTGTGAATTGTTGTAGATTCAACAAGTGTAGCCTTTCCAAACTCAGAAGCAGCCAGTCTGATCTACTACAATGAAGCTTTCACCACAACTTCAAGCTCAAAACTAGTACATAGAAAGATTGTGAAAGTCTAGCCTCATGAAGGCAAAACAAAGATCATTATGTGAAAACAATTTGAAATCAAACTTTGCAACTCACCCTCCACTTTTGACTATTTTAGCCACCATTTTAGAGTCAGAATTCGAAACCACCCACTTCCATTGCAGTTCAACTTACAGCCACCATAGTTGAAGTTTTGAAGTTTTTGTAATAATTAGTTTACAAGTTGTATTTTGTTTTCTAATCCTAGTTTTTGCCTATAAATAGATTGCTCGTATTCAGTTCATGGTATGACTAATTTCCAGAGCATTATAGAGAGGCTTTAGAGAGAGAAAATCAGTGAACAAAATTTTCATTTTTGTAAATCAAGTTTCTTGCAATAAAATTTGAGTTTTGGCCTTCAATTCGATCCTATATCCATCAATTTGGTATCAGAGCCATTTCCCTAGCCTTACCCAAGTATTTAAAGGCCTCAGAAGCTCCATTAGAGCTTACGAAGGTCACCAACCCAAATCTCCTTGGAAATCAAGTTATTCAAAACTTGATTTTGATCACATAAATAGATTCCACTCAATCCGTAAATTCCAAAATAGTTTTCGGAATGAAAAAATGAGCTAAAACGAACCTAAAAAAGCTCGCCAGAGTTTCGCTAGAAAAATCAGAACTTCGCCGGAGCATCGCCGAAGAAGATGACAGCAGCTAGCCACGTCAGTGCCAACACAGCTGCCACATCAGCAAATCAGTGACTGACACTTGGCGTAGACACTGCCACATCATCAAAGTCCGCCACGTCACCCTCTGAAGAAAAAAAAATCAAAAAAAGGCTTCTGAAATTACACTTAGCCCCTATTTTCAGAAAATCTTATTTTTAAGCCCTTGAAAAGCCAAAAAATTTCTAAACCAAGGTAATCCAAGATTTTTCGACCTTCTAGATCCGACTGTGCCATTGGATTTACCAAATTCTAATCCTAAATAAGAATAAAGTAACATTTTTTCTTATTTTATCCAAAACTCAAATTTTTTCAATGGCATCCACTTTAACAACTTCCATTTTCAACTATGCTCCAAATCTAGTGTAATACCCGGTATTTAATTTCAATTATGTATTATTTTGACCTAATAAAATATTTTTATTAATTTTGGATAAATCTACTTTATTTTTCTGGGTCGAATTTGACTTTAAAATGGTATTGTATTGCTTTTTCTTTTCCTTCCTTTTCTTTCTTTTCTTTTCTTTTCTTTTTCTTTTCCTTTTTTCTTTCCTTCTTTTTTCTGTCTTTGGCTATGGCCTTGCTGGGTGGTTTCGGCCGAGAGCCGCAAAGGGAGAGAGAAGAGAGAGAAAGTAAGGAGAGAGAGGGATTCGGGCCGAGAGAAGCTCGACCAAAGTAGTTTTCGACGCCGTGAACGCTGTGGTGCCATCCGTTTTCCGAGATTTCGCTCGAGGCGGAAGAAATCGGAATTGGAAGTTTGGAGGCAAAAACAGAAACTTGCTCATTTCTCCATTTCTGTTCAGATCTAAGGTAGGTGTGACTTATATTTAGGTTCTAGACGTCGTAAGGATCATTTTGGTATATTTATATGCTTGATTTGGTGAAATATTTTGAAATATGTATATATATGTATATACACGGGTGTGTATATAAATGCATATGTATGTTGAAATTTTGCACACTTTTGAGTTATGATAATTATATAAATGATATATGGAGAATTTTGGTATGTTTATGTTACACGAAAGTGATCGAAATTTGACTGACAATAGAAATTCAGTCCAAGACTTAGCACACGGCCGAGAATGGCTCACTGGAAAACAAATTGGAGAAAATAGTTTGCCTATTTACGTAGGGGGCCCTAAAGATTTTGGATAATTATACTTTAACCCCTAGAATTTTGCATAATTACACATTGACCCTTAAATTTTGATATAATTACATTTTTACCCCTAAAGTTTAGGAAAATTATCAAGGACCCCAAGGTTTTGGGAAAGTCACGATTTTGCCCCTGGAAGTCTTAAAATTTAAATTATGCTATCCTTAGGGTTATAGAAAGCTATGATTTGGTCTTATGGAATTAAAGGATATTGAAAAATATAATTTCTGGGATTTGAAAGCATGATTTGCTTTGTTATGATAATTGTGGGAAATGAATATAGTGAGACATGTTTGATGATATATTCTAACATGCTTTATTTAATATTGTGAATTATAAATTGTGGTTGTTATGCGTGATTGAGCATATCATGTGCATTGGGCGGGGATAGTATCATTTGACATTGAATGTGTTTATGATTGGCCGAGAGTGCCATATCAATGTTATGGGCGTGCAGAGGTATGAGGAGTTGGGATGGCTAGATGATGTCCGATGCTATGTGACTCCGGTTCGATTGGTGACCCCGTGCTGTGTGCTAAGTGTCACCTATTTCCGGTGCTGTGTGACTCCGGTTCGATTGGTGACCCCGTACTGTATGCTAAGTGTCACCTATTTCCAGTGTTGTGTGACTCCGGTTCGGTTGGTGACCCCGTACTATGTGCTAAGTGTCACCCATCCTAGGGTAAGGTTTTGGGTAGATGAAGATTAGAGAATGCATGGGTTATTGCATTACATATCACGCGCATTGATATATTATGTTATGTTGAAATGTTATGAGTGCTATTATGTGTTGTATATTATGATTCACTGGTACACACTAGCACAGTCTACTGGGCAAGTTTGCTCAACCCATCTATATTACAGGAGATCCGTCGAGGCCAAGGAGTGGCCACCCGAAGTTGAGTTGAGGGCAACGGGTTGATTCACTTTATCATTTTTAATTTAGGTTGGATATTGTATCTCTATTTGTGCGACCCGGATGTGGGTCCATACAAAATTATCTTTGAAGTTATATTATGATTGCATTGTTGTAACCTTTGTTTATTTAATATGAGAATGAGGGACCCGTTTTAGTTGTTTTGGTTAATTTTGGATTATTCTGGATTCGTCCCCATAATCCCATGCCGTCCGTCCCGGATAATTAAGTTAGGGGCGTGACAGAATGGTATCAAAGCACTAGGTTGCGATTACTTTTGGGTCTTGGATAGTGAGACCTATCCTTTTCCGTTAAGCATTAATCGTTTCTTATATTATATTGTTTATTTTGGAATTGATTATAGTTGTATTTTATAGAATGGCTGGACATGGAAGAGGTCGGATTGGCGGTCAAAGTTCCAATGCCCAAGGCAGTGGACAGGCAGATTTTCATGAGTTACCCTTGACTGATGGTAGCTTCTCTTAGCCAACTTATGAACAAATGGTGCAATTTATGATGGCCCAGTGGGCCCAAATGCAAGGACTGGGTGGACCGACTGTAGCTCTTGCACCAGCCCAGGAGGCAGCACCTGCATTGGGAAATGTGCCTATTATGAGAATAATTAGTGATCAATAAACATTATCCACCTAAGTTTAATGGTGAAGGGGAACCTATGGAAGTCGGGACCTGGATAGAATAAATTTTTGAGATGATGGAGACACTGGGAATAGAAGGAGATGAGGTGAGGATTAGGGTGGCAGCACGGTAATTTCAGGGAAGTGCTGTTTACTGGTGGAGGTCATATAAGAGAACAGTGGACATCCACACTCTGAACTGGGAACAGTTTAAGGAAGCATTCCTGGAGAGGTTTTTTCCTTCAGTGATGAGGGAAATGAAAGTTCAGAAGTTTATTCAACTAAAACAGGGAAGTATCTCAGTCCAGGAATATGAAAGAAAATTTACAGAATTGGCCAGATTCGCACCACAGTATATGCTTGATGAGGTCGATAAAGCAAGAATGTTTGAATGGAGATTGATTAACCCTATCAGAAGACAGATTATTGGGTTGAGACACGAAGTGTATGCTAATGTGGTGGCTGCGACTTTGGTAGTCGAGAGGGATGTTATGGATTATAGGTCCAGGGCTCGTGGAGGCCAATGACAGGTCCAAGGGCAGAGGGTGACCCAAGAGTATGGTTCTAGCTCCAGGCAGGGGAAAGGTAAAGAGAGAGTTAGTAGTTCAAGGATGAGATTCCTGCAACGACAGCAATGCCCTTATCAACAGAGGAGCACTTCAGGTTCTGGATCTGGTTCTGGTTCGTCGGGTAGCTAGCAGCGACAGCAATTTCAGTCTCCACATAGGGAAAGAGACCAGGCTTGTTTTGGACCGAAGATAGGTTATAAATGTC
This sequence comes from Sideroxylon spinosum, assembly GCA_003260245.2. Lineage (NCBI taxonomy): Eukaryota > Viridiplantae > Streptophyta > Magnoliopsida > Ericales > Sapotaceae > Sideroxylon > Sideroxylon spinosum. Next base: position 14,797,458 of record QLOD02000009.1, read on the forward strand.
ACCAGCCAGGACATATACAGTCTAATTGCCCATTTGGTGAGACGTCACAAGGCAGTGTTGAGCCAGGCGCACCACAGGCGGGTTTCTATCAGACTCAGTAGTACCCGGTGGGGCCTACACCACCTATGTTACAACAACCCATACACCAGACGTAGCAATTTCAGCAACCGCGTGGTGGCGGTAGTGGTAGTGGTCAGCGGAGAAGAGGTAGAGATGATGGCAGCTCAGGGAGTCAAAGGATTCAAGGACGTGCTTATGCACTTGCACAGCAAGAGGGGGCTCCAGATGCTTCAGTGATACGCGGTACATTTCTTTTCTTTAGCACTTGGGTGCATGTTTTATTTGATA
>QLOD02000009.1:14806785-14823711 GCA_003260245.2 Sideroxylon spinosum
TCAAATGTCACTTTCTTTATTTTGTATTATTCTGTTTCCTAATTATGATAATTTTTCGGTATTTTTTTATTTATTTAAAATTTATAAGCCTATGGAGCTCTTCAGTTGATTTTGAATAAAAATTTATTTATTTATTTTTTTCCAAGTATTCTTAGACTAATGACAAATTTGCAATCTTGACCCATTTGATTCGTAGAGTTTTCGTGCATCATAAGGCTTTTGGCACGATTAACTTCATTCGTATCGTCTCAATTCGTTTCTTGGTCTTCAATCAATCTCCCAGCCAGCTGGGTCATGGTCATCCCTCCCGAGGCCTATTCATTTTCCCATCTCCATAACGCAAGGGCATGGCAGTTCCATTTTTCTATGGCAAGATGTGCTCTGAAGTTAACAAGTGAACCATAGGAGGCACAAATTAGAGAGGCAGATCAATAATCAGTCACGAAATATCAATTCGCTTCGTCCAAAACAAGATGGATAATCTTCAGAAAACATCACTCACATAATCATCACCCAAAGTAAGCAGGTTCGCACACCATAGCAGAATCATTAACTGAATATGAATTACATTAATCCACAAGATTACAACATTAATTAGTTTCCTCCAATGGAATAGACAATCTCTTATTCCCGATATATACATATCCAGAAATAGCTGGAAAATTTTATATCTTATTGTCAAACGTCATCTTTACAGATATTTTAAGACATATATACATGTATGTATCACTTATGCAAGCTTCTTTTTGGTTTGGAAAGCTACAAACAATAAACTCCGTGTAAGCATGGTTCATCAATGAGATTGGTGTTTCTTTGCTCGGCCTTGAGAAACTAGCGAATCCTCCCCCCTTGAACCCTCCGGTTTCCGAGCCCATGCAGGTGCTTGATCAGGTCCATAACGATAGTCATAAAAGATCTCCTCACTAGCTTCAATATGTTCCTTGGCAAAAATACCGACTCTATGATCACCAGCTACCAGCATTACCTTTACAAATCATCAGTTTGTCTCAGTTGATGGAACTGATTCCACGAGGAGATTAATGGAATACACATACCTTTGCATAGCAGTTAGGGTTTGATGAATGGTTGGCAAATTTCAGCTTGTCTCCTTTGCGATAGGCATCGAGGACATACTGTGAAATAGTTATTCAGGGAACAAGAAGATGGCAGATGATGAGTGAGAGGGAGGAAAATGGATGCAGACAGAGATAATGATGAATCAGCAATGTGGCTGCCTCAACTTGGATTTCTTTTTAAGGCAATTATCTTAACTTACAATCTGAGATATATATATATATACACACACAGAGAGAGAAAGAGAGAGATTTATTGAAGTTTCTCCTTCGGAAGTCGATTTCAAAGGAAAAACGTGACTCCATCGTGTAAAATCACCAGAACGCCATCATTTTGACCATATAATGAAAAAACTCTTAATTAACATGTACTCCAATAAAAATGATCCAATAATTAGGGGCGGAGCCAAAAAATCAGGTGTGAGAAGACACTAGTTAGAAGACACATAAATAATTTAAATCTTATATATTGTATAAAATTTTTTAATAGACAAAAAGGGTTAAGTCTCATAATTTCTTTTTTTTTTTTAAATATTAGGTGGGTTAAACTGTATAGTGGTTATTGGACAAAAATTTGTTTCTTTTATTAGGTGGCCACATTTAGTATTAACCTAATTTTTTTTACCCTTTTCTTGGGTGGGCACATTTGTATTGGATTAAAGTTTTTTTCTTTTCTTTTTTTATTTATTTATTTATTTTTTTATTTTTATTTTTTTTGAGTGGGCACAATTAAACACTAAGGACAATATCAATATAAAATAAATAAATAACTAAGTAGTAGGTAATAGAAAAAAAAAATCAGGTGGGCAAGTGCCTCCTGCCCCACTGGTGTTCCTATGTGTTCTTTTGTATATATATATAAACATATATAAATGTTTATATATATTTCGACACATGCATCTCACAATCATGCATATTTCTATTTTTTAAATATTTTAATAATATATGCTATTTCTCCATAACGGCATCTGTCCACATTTTATAAAGCCGTGGCTGTTTTACTGTATTTAGGCCATTTTCACAAAAAATTATAGGTACCTTACAGGATACTACCATGAGATGTACCTAAAATATACTGTCACATTATCTTGATCAATGAAAATTTAATATGATTTATATTCATATTCATGTTTAACAATGAAGAGGAAAAAAGGAAGGGTAAAACCTGTTGCTAGAAATGAAAATAAGAAAAAAGAATTTAAAAAAAAAAAAAAGAACAATAGATTTTGTTAGATGTTATCCCACATCAGACCAACGTAAAATTATTTGTTCCATATAAGAGATGGACATCTCCCACCCTAACACCTAGGTTTTAAGCTAGAGGTTCCTATTTTTATACGTTATTAGATTTTTTTAATATGGTATTAGTGTAGGCTTTCAACCAGTTCTCACCATAGTCCATGCTAAGTCTATGTCCATACGGAACAAATTACTCGTCTCATATAAAAGATGGATATCCCTCACCTTAACATCTAGATTTTAAGAAATGAATATCCCTCACCTTAACACCTAGATTTTAAGGTAGATGCCTCCTACGCTTATGTGTTGTTAGGCTTCTTTAATAGATTTTAAGTACCAAGGCATGCTGCAAAAGAATGAAACATTTAACCCATAAATTTAACTTGCCTGATCATTCAAGTCAAAAAGAAAGGAAGAGTTAGCACGATCATAAATTTTCCCACGCTTATCTGCTTCTCGATGTGAAATCAATTCACCAGTATACTCTCCAAGATAATCATTTTTGTTAACAGGATTCTGGAATAAATTAACCAATTACTTAGAAAAACAAACACAGAACTATATACCGAAAAGAAAAAGATATTTTTATCTTCCTACCTTTAAGAAGGCTCCCCATCCAGCAACTTCAGATTTTGCCAAGAGGATCTGAAAAAGAACAAAAAATGGTGTTAATTTAATAGTATTAAAAAAACACATTTCTGAAAATCAGATTCCTATTCTTCTTTGAAAATATAGAACATCCACAATTCTCACCCTTTGTTGTTGCCTTAGAAGGAGCCTCATGTTTCCGCATTGTCCATCTCCTTGTCTCGGTGGCTCACCTAATGAACCATCCCCGCAACTGCACAAAGTATGAAATTTTGTAAAAAACTACTATATGTTGATGACTTTCAAAATGAGAGGAAAATTAGTAGTTTTTGTCTAGTGTGCAAATAGAGCCTAAGTGGCTTTTCTTTTTTTTTTTTTGTTGGGGCGCGGGGGTGAATAGAAAAATTAGGCTTGAACATACATGCTGAGCTTGAACATTGCTGCAATTATACTTCAGATTGACCCCCTCTTTCTTTTTTTCTTTTGTTTTTTTTAATTTTTATTTTTCTCATTCTTTTTTCATATTTCCTTAATTTAATCAAATTGGCTAACCCAATTTTTCCTTTGTCTTTATTGTCTCCCTTCTCAAATATTTATTATCTACTCAATCCACCCGATAGCTCAACCCTAATGCTTCATCCATATTCCCTTCCAATCATGGGATATCTTCTCCACCAAATAAAAGAAAACTGCATTACAACAACCATCATCACTGTTCTCTTATAAACTTACAATCACCATTAATTTGTTTTTTACCAAAATAAATCTAATCCCAAATTTATTCACCAAAATAAATTTTCATTATTGAACCACCATGTCTACATCTAATGACCTAAATATAGTAATGGGTTTGAGTTTTTATTATGAGTGTGGGTTGGGGAGAAGTAATGGGAGGTAGTGTGCGAGATGGAGGATATCCTAGGGTTATACAAAAAGCATGAGTTCGTAGAGAGATAAAGAATCATTGGGTTTCTATATAGAGAGAATGGATATTTGTATTTGTAGATTGACAGATGAACAAGATTATTGTTAGTAAGAGAAGGAATTGGTTCTAGAAAAGAAAAATGAGACACATTAAAATTTGACTGACTATTTGTAGGAATCAGCTTGTTACACAATTTTAAAAACAAGGGAGGTGTAAGTAATTTTTCATGCCTTAGGGAGTGGAGTATATTATTAGCAAACCTCAAAGAAGGTTTAAGTAATTTGCCCTATTTAATAATATATATTTACATAATGAAAAAAAATTAGGGATGACCAGATCTGTAAGATGGAAGAGGTAAAGCCAATTGAAGATGAATTGATGGAAAATCATCATATACAAGAGAGACTAATAGATGCAATAATTAGGATTTGTGATAGCATCTAAATTGTAGGTAATGCGAGGAAGTGGGATAAACTAAAACGAACATAAGCAAAAATAATAAAGAAAGACATAACTTGATATGATTTAGCTGAGGAAATTCCCTTAAATAGGTGGATTTGGAGTGGGGAAAAAAAAGATCCCATATAGTTGGAAAAATTCTACATTGAGTTGAATAATATTGTATATTTTATAGTTATATAGTTTTAAATATGGATGCACCATATATATCATGTATGACATATTTAGATATTTATATGTTTGGAGTCACATTTGTTCTATTCTAGATTTGTCTATATTAGATACATTTTTCTGTTCATTGCTACTAATAATGTAATCTAGTTGATGCTTAGAAAAAGTAAGCCGAGCCTAAGGAACCCGAGTTGAGCCTAATGAGCCGAGCCTAATGAGCTTGACTTGAGCCTAATGAGCTTTTACAGACAATGAAATGAGGCCTCATCACAAGCCTGAGCCAAGTTGAGCTCTTATTGTGAGCAAATAAGCTGAGCTCGAACATGCTAGGGCTTGGCCTGGCTCCGCTTATTTACTCCCCTACTTTTAGCATGATGCCTTACTGTAGTATCCTTAGCCCGATCCAGTTGTGAAATACAGCAGCAATGGTGAAACATGAAAAGTTAGACTTCCTATTTACATAATGGGTTCTGTTTATTTCTGGATGTCTTCAAACTAAGATGTGGATGTTATAATCACTGAAAAATTTACGGGATGAGTAGAAAATTTATCCTATAGGTGAGAACATGTAAGATTAACTTATTTTATTATTCCGATTATTTGCATTCTGTCATATGAATCCAAATTTTCATTTACACTTAGTATGTAAGGCCCTGTTTCCTGATTAAATGATAAGCAATCATACCTCTTTCCTCACTTCGCCAACCAACATCTTTTTGGGTACCCTCATCTTACACATCTTCAACTTACACAACCGCAATAAATATGAAATTCACCTCTGATCCCAATGTCTAAACCATCTCCGTCCACTTATCTCATTATGTTCTTAGTTGGTGGTGCTACAAGTTTTAAAAGAAGTCTTCCTAATCAGCCTCAACTTTCTTTGTTTTCAGAAAATATTATGATATGAAAAAGTTATTAACATATTTCTAGACAAAAATCAAACCAGAATGTCACACAACTGTCAAACATTTAGGGCAACAGGCATTAGTCAATCATACAACGTCAATGCATTCTTTCATTCCATGCACATTATGTCTATGTCCACCGGCAACATCCACCACTCTCCCCACTCATAAGTTAGTGCCTTTAAAGAATAAAAACCAACAAAGAAAAAGAAGTACTCTGTTTGGCATATGCACAAACACTTAACAAACTAAGTAATATAGAATACATTGACATTTAAGTGTAGACGATCATTACCTAACCCAGCAATTTCGGCAAACATCAGGATCACATTCACGTCCAGCAGCAAAGCATGGGCATTGCCGGCTTCTGCATTGACTTTTTGCACAGTGACATCCTCTGAAACGGTTTTTGCAGCTTTTGGAGCACCTGAAAATTAAGAGTTACATGGAATGCAAATAACGACACTCCCAGTTGGAACGAAGTATTCAAGAAAAATATGTCCTTATTAAGCTCATTTCTGGAATGAAACTTGTGGAAATTTCTCCAATGCAATTGATTCACATAATCATCTCAATTAAGCCTTATGATTACCCGAAACTTGCTGAGAAGGTTTATTTCAAATTTCACAAATTTTACTATTTAGCAAGAATGAATCTGATAAGGAATGATATAAAAAAAAAATTTAAAGCTTAATCTGTTGATTAATTTATGCACTTACCCACAATATTTTTCACAGCATGTTCCATTATGTAGACAAGGGCATTGCTTTCCACACATAGACTGACATCCACATGGTGTATATTGCTTACAAGACTGGTTTTTCCCATCTGCAATTCTTTTCCACATCGATGGATGACCAGCAGACTTCCAAGAGTATTTAAGTTTCCGCGCTCTGCCCCTTCTACGAAGTAAACGCGATCTTGGGATCTCCCGCTCCTAACAGAAGCAAGAAATTAAAATTAAATAGACATGCTCAATAGTTGAAGACCAGCTAATAGTTAGGGAATACACAGATTCACCAACTATTTGGGCATTAAAGACGTTCCCCAAGATTGGACTCCAAAGAGCAGATCTACAACAATGAAACTCTGACACTTTAAAGCCTATTAGAGCACACTAGGGTACTTTGAAGAGAGACATAGCTAGTCCAAACTTTTTCTATGTGAGAGAAACACTAATAAAATCACGGTCAAGTCAATAACATGTAGTCCACTCTCAAAATATAAATAGGACACAGATGTTTGAGGATACATATACCTGCAAATCCCTTTGTTCTTCAAATAAAAGAAAGAAAAAAAGAAAATAAATTATACACATCCTATGTCCATATAATTTAGAACATACAAAATAAAAGAGTTATCTAATTATATATTGTGCCATATTTTTTTGTCAACCAATAAGTCATAGGCAGTGTAATTGATAGGAGGAGGAAAAGCCCACTATCTAAGCTACAAAACTTCTCGTAGGCAGTTGCCGTTTGCATTACAAGTGCTTTCAAGTTCCCAACTCAGCTAGAATACCCTCCTCACCAGCCTGCTTTTCAGTAAGGGCACAAATTTAAGTAAAAGAAGACAAACCACATAATCTGAATCAGCTTTTTTATTGTCTTCTGAAAATGAACTTGGCATGTCAATAGTTCCATGAGGTGTTGCTGCTCCACCATCATACATGTACATGGAAACCTCTAAGCAAGTCTTCAAGCCAGAAAGTAAATTCCTTGCTATGAGGCAACTGCAAAGCATGAGCTGTACATTAAGCACAAACACAAGAAACAAGCCACAGATGTTTGGGTCTAAGGTTTAAAAAAAATATAAAACTGCAAATAAACCTAAATGCAAATTCAAGGACATATAAGTATTTTTTTAAGGAAGTGAAGAGAAACAAATACAGCAAAGGGCACACAAAGGGAACTTAGGCACAGAATGAAGCAATGACAAAACACTGCTCAGATAAAATAAGGCAATAGCAAGCTCCAAATATGGATTGGCAGCAACCCATGCCCGCAAACAGCAACACCTGGAAAACCGTTAGCAATACAGAAAAAAACAATGGAAACCCATATGTAAGCTACACCACCAAAGCACACAACCGGGGCCCTCTGAAAATTACACAGGAAGAAGGAGGAACAAACACAAGCAAGCTGTCAACTTCATCGACAAAAATCCAAATCAGTCAACCAATTAGAAATCTCCCAACTGCCACAGGCTTCACTGAATAAATGTTTCAGGAAGATTCCACAGTTTCCACTCCCTTAGCGGCCACCTGTTAGTCCGATTTGCCTTAATCCTAGGATACCGAGACAGTTTGGCCTCTACATTGTTAAATACATCTTTTTACATGGAGATTTTGTCTCTCTTAACTGTTCGGGAAAGCTAATGCATTCCTTTCTTTCCATACAGTGTATACACATGGTGGTAGAACAAGTCTGCCAATTGTTTTAACAGAATGTATAACATAAATACAAAGACACTCCATAAAATTTGGTTGTGAATGGTTGTGGTAGGACTCTTCAAATGAAATTTTACCAGAGTAGTTCTCTACTATTTTAAGAACTTCTGGACGCTACACAGAAATTACAGCAACTCTATGCATTTCAAGTGCTTACAAGATCAGGCAGAGAGCTTGGTCATACAATGCAAAACTCCTAAAGGTTCTTACTGGCAGGCTACAACCGAAGTTTGTATTCATAGCTGCTAATTCCGTCCTTCCTCGATCCGCTGCTCCACCTTCCCAAGTATATTTCATCCTCCTAGAATTTCTAATTTATTTTTCTTTTCACCTTTTAATTTTATATTTTTTCAAGAACATTTGCTAAATTATAGGAAGTTTCCAGTCATTAGCATGTCATGACATCTGATATTACCTAACAGCTCCCTTGTCAACTTACTGGAACAAAAAACTGCATCACAAGAATCAGATAAGGATAGACCAAAATATCCTATTCACATAATGGGTTATCCAGTGAATAGTATGTATTGCTCTCTATTAGACGTCAAAAAGTTGAGTAATAAGGTAGCGCATAAAATCTCTCATGTTTTTATCATGCCGTATTCTGAAGTCTATCATCAACTTTAAATTTAAGAAACATATTGATGCAGCACAATGGAGCAAAAACCAAGAACAAGAATAAAAATAATAACTAAACAAATAACTTAAAATTCTGAATTCAATTTCATTCCAAGTTGCCTTTCTCTTACAATTCCTAGCCATTATATAGGTTAGGGCTGAAAATCAAATCTTACTATCTAAGGTAGGTAAAATAACATAACTAAGGAAAGTAAATAAATCAATTCCTAAACTAAGGAGAGTAAATAAATCAATTCCCCCAACACTCCTCAATTCCTAAATGAGCACCAGGATAACTAAGAAAAGTAAATAAATCAATTCCTAAACTAAGGAAAGTGAATAAGTCAATTCCCCAATAGTTCTCAATTCCTAAATGACTCTATCCAATTCATTATAGAAGTGTCCAACATGATCCCCATCACATATTTTCCCCACTTAGTGGCATAAACAGAAAATGCAATGTAGTTTAAGCAGAGCCAACAAAATAAACACTGAACTAATCTCACAACAAAGGAAACCCAAAACCCCCCCCCCCCCCCCCAAAAAAAAAAAAGAGAAAAAAAGCATGTAGTCTATGAACCTTTATCACTGACAAGTATTCCAGGTCAAATAAACATATTTTCTTACTATCAGTTCCACGCATGCAGAAGCTGTAAAAATGTTCATAATTACTTTGAGAAAAGGATTATGCCAGGATCTAAATCATATCAACAAGTAAAAAAAATCCAATGAAAAAAGGAATGCATTGAAGAGCCCTTATACCTGTTTCTCCCAAATATCTCTATTCCCTTCAAATATAGTTCTTTCTCAAGAGGTTTCCAGTCACTGTTGCTAGAAACCCCTTGAGCTTTTCCTTTCCTGTGATTGGGTGATTCCATCAAGACAGGCACTTCTGCACTGTGGCTAACACGTTCTGCTTCATGTTTGGAAGTGTCCTCACTCCTACGGCCAGAAACACCAAGTGAAAAGCTGGCATTTTCTGGAGTAGGCTCAATCAATAGACCAGCTACATCTTCAGTGGGCATAAGGAATTCATTTTCATTGGCCTCCCCAAATTCAATGTCCCTGTCAACCCCACTGAAACTGGAATCTGCTGTTACAAGTCCTTCACTAGCCACAGTAACAGTATTCTCAGTTAATAATTTCTTCTGTCTTTTACTAGAACCTTGGTCATCATCTGAGAACTCTGTTAAGTCTTCTTCTGGCATTGTATTTTTACGCTCTGGGGCAATGCGCTTCCCTGTACCTTCATAATGGGGTACTTACATGAGAAAACATATCCAAATTTAAGATTCAGATCTTTTAAATTGAACAGATGCCAATGCAATAACCATCATTTTATCATCAACACATCTGTTGTCAGTAAGGAAAAGATTTACATACAATCACCTGTATCCTCAGCTCTTGGTGATGCTGGAGTCCTGTCTTCCTCATCTGAACTTTTACTTACAATCATATGCAACGCATTAACAGCTGAAACTTCTGGAAAATCTTTTCCATCTTTTAACTGAAGACCATTGTGACACAAGTTCCCATGCAGAAATAGCAGAAAAGAAGTTAGCCAAGCAGAGAGAATGGAGGACAGTAATAATTGGCATGGCAGCAGCAAAGAAGATAAGATGATGATAATACAAAAACAAAAGAAATGTATAATTGAAATTGATAATACAAAACCAAAAAGAAATGAACTACCAAAATTTTCCAGTCACTATTTTTACATATTCTCCCTTCTGTAATTATATACATGAAAAAAAAATGCTCTCAATATATCCAGATTGTCTCTTGGTATGCATGCATTACATGCCCCAAGCAAAAATGCCACATGTTAATGTGTAGGTAGACAACAAGCATATATAATAAAGTTGATTTATAAACAACTACTTTGGAGTTTTGTGATCTGATTTGGAGAGCATTAAGAATAGATTCTTAGATAAAATTGAAACTAAATTAATGATTTGATAGCTGGCCCACAAATGGGAATAACAACATCATTGGAATTATGAATTGAGAACAGCTATATACCATTATGGTTTCAAGTACAAGCTAATTATGGTTGTACAATATACAGATCTGGCTGTGTTTGGATCAAGGATTTGTTAAGGGAATGAGAAAGGATAGAGAATCAAAATCACTTCTCATGTTTGGTTTGTGATAACAAATGGAAGGGAAAATGCATACGATTGAAATTAAAAATAATTACATTAGAAAACTAATTAATTGATGAATACCTTTCATTTGATTATATTTTTTCAAGTAAGAACATATACTGGGGATTTTATATTTTCTTCCCTACCTTTTTCTTTTACTTTCCCTTCCCTTTTCTTTCCCCTTACCAAATCCTCACTCCAAATACACCCTTCAAGTTTAAGACAGCAATATGATTTTGAAAAATCAATACTGTTGAATAAAATAGGAGATAAGATATTCTTATGATAGGTTGAAATCAGTGTCCACTATAAGTCAACACATAATTCAGTATACAAATTCCTAGCGTGGGTAACTGACAAGGGTGGACCTCCGTACGTAAGGAGGGACACCATGCGTCCAAACCCCCCCCCCCCCAAAAAAAAAATAAATAAAATAAAAAATCCAACAAAAAAACAGGTAACAAAATACACTTAGTGATTTAGTAACAAAGATTCAGACTGGAGTTCATCTGGCAAAGCTAAATTTGAGTGGATATTTAATATCCTTTAATCCCGAACGGCAGCTCAAAAACTGCAAGTAGAACTTACCTTTTATGATTTCCTTTCTCCTGACAGTCAAGTTACTCCATAAAATCAACTCTATTGAGTGGAAAAATATTATGTAGCATATCTCAAGGTCAAAAAGAAAAAGGCAATACCCTTAGGTAACACTGATCACTACATGGTTTCCCATCATCATCAGATTCAGACGAATACGACTGCTTTTCACTCTGTCGCGCAAAGCATCTTTAGGGGTTAAAAAAACAGTATAAAATGTTAGATCAACTTGAAAAGGATTAAAATGGTACTCTTACAGGGTTGATTAGACTTTGAGAACATCCATGCAGACGACAGTCAAATACCTGTAAAGCAGATAAACATTAATATTTAACCAATCTAAATAAATACTTTTCAACAGATCATTTAACACCCCTACTAGTTTCAGATCAAGTACCAGACATCGACGGCAGAACAAATTGTCAAAAGAATCAAGAGCAGCACTTAGACTTTTTTCCAGAAATATGTCCTTTTCCAACGCATTCTCTTTGCAATGTTTGATGTTTTGGCTATGCTGCTTCTGTTTTTTTCCCTTCAGCACGTTGCAATGCTCCTGCACATCTCAAAAAAAATTACATCTCATAGCCATGAACTTACTGATTGCGATGACAGAAACTAATAAATAGAGAAACCCGAATTATGGCATATCAAATGCAGAAATGATTAATCACACAAACTTTATAAAACATATATAAAACTGACTAAGTTAGCCTACACAAATTACCTGTATTTCTGAAGTAGTACCTCCAATATGTTGAGTCAAAATGTTGAGGACTTCCTCTCCAAGCCCATGCTCCTGGCAGGCCATCCTACATAATGTAAAATCACGATATAATGCTCTCATTGGGAATAATTATAATGCTAAACCAGAAAGTGAATTTTAATGTAGTTATAACACTAAACCAGAAAGTGAATTTTTCATGTCTCATTCAGATATATCAATGGCCTGAAAATAGTGTATTGTGGAGATTATACGTAGGTACAATCATGTCTCCGACAATAAATGCCTTGACAACAAGGAGGCCAAAAAAAAATTTCAGCTCCTTAAATTCATAGTAAACAAATATCACACCTTAAGCCAAAAACACATCAAGGAAAGAAAATGGAAGTAAATTTTTTTTTTTTTTTTTTTTTATGATTATTACTACTTTTTTTCTTTTTTAACCTACGGGATCACCACCCAAGGTGCAAACCCTAGGGCCTGCAGCAATACCCCCAACTACATAACCAGATAAAAGGGGGTGACCCTCAACCAGCAATAGCACCCAGTGGGAATTGAACTTGAGACCTTATGCTACTAGTACTCAACCACAACTCACTGACAACTACTTAAGCTATTGTTCACTGCAAGCCTCTTATTAGTAAGCTTTGATCCTGGCAAAGATTGCCATTTGTTTTTCAACTCCCACATGGCAAGTCTATGGTTAAGTTATTAAAAAAAAGCTTGATGAACAATTAATAATGCATGAAGGTCCATATATTTTATCCAAGGAACACATGTAATCTCTGAAATAAGTCCCAGAATGGGCAACTATCATTCACCTTTGGAGGCATATATGTAGGTAGCAAACCAAGTCAAAACATACATCTCAATTTTGTTATTTTAAACATTTTATTAGAAGAATGATGCCAGAGCAGCACCAATAGGCTTCCCAGGTAATGATAGAATTTTGACTTGTACAATTTAACTTCTCTTAACAAAGCTAAAGTCACACGACCAACGGGGGTAAATGAGGCTATAACAACTGAAGATTTATGACCAAATTTTGACCTTCCATTTTTCTTTTGTTTTCTTCACAAATGTATAACAGCATCATCCTTAATTTTACCATAGCATACGATCTTCTGCTTCAGAAAATTCATGTTTCTCTTCCTCTGGATCTGCAATCTCTTCCTCACTATCGCTACAGATCAATGCTTCACTGCCTTGTGGATCATAATAAATGCGCCTCCTTCCAACCACTGACTGGTCTTCAGCCATTCTCTGATTCCTGTGCTGCATAAAAAGAATTTGAGAAAACAAGAGAATAAAAAATTCATTTTGATGAATAGCAGACAATTTGAATAAATTAATATTTATTCTGCCCTCTCAGCATCATCATATAGTGTCTGATTGCAACTCAAACAAGAATCTAAAAGAAGAGAATAACATAGCAGAGACTGTAATTACTAACTCGAAATAGCACAAATTTACAATTTTACAGACAAATCAGGGTGAAACAATTCTGTCACAGTATCCCATTCAAGTTCTAGAAACATCCCAATAGAATCCACCTTATTGACAGAAACAGTTAAACGTTCAATGCTTCTGATGCTATGGTGCCTAGGCTCTATTACAAGCCAGAGTACAGTAAGCTACCAGCAGTTGCCAATTGTTGCTCTCCATCCAAAAAGTCACATCCATACTGGCGTACCTCAATCAGGCCACTGTTGCAGTTGTAAGCTGCTCATAACAAGTCTCGAGACCATGCAACTGACACAAATTGTAGGTCATTTTCCATAATTTAACTATGTATTTGTAGCCACACAGAGTAGAAAAAATAAAGCATGAGCTGCCAGAACTTCGTAACACTGCCAGTCCTTGGTGCTAGTACCATCTATTGAGACTACTTGACCAAGTAGCACCTTGCTTCACAATAGCATCGTCCCCACCTCATACCATTGGCAGTCGGCACACGTTGACGTCAACTGCCATCAGCAAAGCGTCGAGGAAACTATCCAAGAGTTGCTGCATCCCGTGAGATAAGTCACATGTCATATAAGCATTAACAATTTAACGTTGCACCAGGGGTAATCTGATTTGACCCTTGGTAGAACCCTGACTCAAATCCTTGGTAAGGCATGTCATGCATGCACCACCAATATGTCCATGCCTCACTGTAATGATGTGCCCTCTCAACCTGTACCAGATGAAACGATGCTTCTCACCAGAAGCCATACACCAAGGCTCTTTTAGACTTGCAACAATTCTCAGCTCCTTTCTTCATAGCGCGTTGTTGTAATATTCAAGGAGCCCCAAGGAGCTTCATCCTCCCTAAAAAGCCATCAAATCCTTTGGTCAACTTACTAGATTAATTATTTCTTAAAGCGTCCATGAGCCTAAAATTTTCAAAGTTCCATCATACCCCCCTTATAGAATGCTCCCCTTTCCCAGTGCCAAACCACCTAAAAGAGAAATCCTCAATCAGTGTCATTCCTATGAACTAAGTTGCAGTACTGCCACCCATGACCCATGACCCATGACCTTCGCTTATTGCCAAGAGATAACATCTACCCAAAAAGATAAGGCCAAGCCTACATTCAAGCAACCGCAACACTGAATGCACATTGCATCCATTATGTGGCATTATAAACTTGAAACAGGCATTATTCTTGATGATCTTACACAATTTTATTCTTCATCATACCCACCTCCATCCACCCATCATTAGAAAGCAGGTGTATTGTGGTTCCTTCCAATTTGTCCTTGCAATCAATAATAATATAGTACATAAATATTGTTTCTATTTTAATTTCATAGAAAGGAAGAAAACGATAATGCCATACCTATCCAAGAATATCCAAGAAGTATATGGTGGTATTTTCTCAACATATGGTAGCTTGGCATTAATGGAGTACACAACTTCTTGAATGCTAATGTAGTCTTTGTCCGCAGATCCTTGAGAAAATCCAGTAAACTTGTAGATAGGATTTTTCATTCTTGAACAAAGCATTCTACCTTCACCACCAGGCTCCGTATCTGCAAGATCATTTGCTGATGTTGCCATTAACACAAGCCGAGAAACATGACCTTCCAAATTATTTCTGTTCTCTTCAAGTTTTTCCTACGGAACAATAAAAATCAGTTAATTTCACGTTCAATAACATCAGGAACAAATATAGAAAGTTACTTGGATGGTCACTACCATTCTGAAAAATCAAAAGTGCATGCTAGCTCAGCTCATAAAGTCTCTTGGTAATTAAGCCAAATACTAGATATCAAATTACACCTTCATCCTTTTCTATATTTTGCAACAGGGTTAACGCGTGGTGTGCTCTGTTTTTTTGTTTTTTTTTTGTTTTGGGGGGGGGGGGGGGGGTTGTGTCCAAGTAACTCAACATTACACAGTAAACTCAGTTACACAATTGATGTATAAAGCTAAAGTGTTTTAAGTGCAAAATGATAAAGCTTAACTAGTCAACAAACACAATTTCAAGAGGATGCTTTACATAGAAAGGGAAACCCAGTCCAAGAGGCTCCAATATCACAGAAGATCAGATGTATGTAACCTTACCTTACTTACAAAAGGGCTACTTCCAGAATTTGAACCTATAATTGCATTGGAACCAGTTTAACATTGCTCCAAGGTCAATCTTATGAAATTCTTTACATGGAACTAATAAATCAATCTAACTTACATGCATTTAATTGAAAACATTGCAATGAGTTAAAAGGCGCCACACTCCATGCACACCTCTCTTGTTTAAAAAGAAGAACATATATGAATATGGACATGAAAAAGATACAGGAAAGAGGGTTTAAGAAAGGAGAGAAAAAGTAAAGGAAGAAGATGAAATATTTTCAAGACTTACTACAAAAAGTGATATATTCATGAGCTACCAATAGCACATCAATACACAAACTACCTATGATGATTAATTATGTTTAAGTAAAAGATAAGCACAGTACGAGTTGATTGCAAATTTTTTTGTAAGAAAAAAATGCAAATATATATTTGCAATAACAAGTACGAATCTTGTAATTAATTCACATAAATGAACATAAGCAACTTACTCCAATTGAAATAACTCTCTCTGCTTGAATCTGTTTTTTCAGCTCATGTATCTTGTGTGTTAAGGTTTCAAACAAATCACCGTCCTGTTCTGCATATAATTTTTGTCAGTGTGATAGAGGACAGGCAATGATAACATTTATAACCAGGGGGTTTTCAATGAAGTGGATAACCAGAGGATTTTCAATGAAGTGGAAATGCGTTCAGTTCACAACATTCATCAAATAAAAGGGTTTAAAAAAAAAAAAAAGAAGAGAGAAAAAAATCAGGCTCTGTTTGGATAATTGGATTCCAAAGGAAGGAATTTAAGCATAAGCTTTATAAAGGAAAATATAGCAAGAAAACCCTAGCAGCCGATGAACTGGCGAATTCTATTAAAATTACCCCCTTGGATCGGTTGGAAGCTTCGATCTTCACTCTGTGACAATAAAGAGAGACCTAAAACTAACGAGAAATACTGATTAAACAAGTGAAGAAGAAAGAAATAACGCGATTCTGGGAACAGTCACCCCCCCCCGGGGGGACTCATAGTCAGTTAATTAACTAATTGAATGGTAACATAAAATCGAAAGTAAGTGAGAGAGAGAGAGAGAGAGAGACTGACGCTGACTTTAGCTGTTGATTCAGAGTCGCTTGACTTATCAGAAACCATGATCGCCCCCTCCTTCCCTCCCTCCGCCGCTGGTTATTCACCGGCAACCACACACGAATTGCAGATATGGGAAACAAAGACCAGCGAAGCGAGCAGAGAACGAGAGAGTTCACGTATCATGTGGGAAGAAAGAAATGGTTACGTGTGTGGCCAAAAGAAAGGAAGTGGAACCGGGCAGAATCTGGTGCTCCAGTCTCGTCAACCTTTTTCTGAGTTAACCATGGAAAGAAAAGAAAAGTCTCTCTCCGCAAAAGACGCGTGTCAGAGTCTGAAAGGTGGAGCCATTTATTGCGGTGGTCTCGAGATCACAGAATTTTGAACTGTGATT
>QLOD02000009.1:14877294-14890424 GCA_003260245.2 Sideroxylon spinosum
AGTTGAATCGTCCTCTACACCTATGCAAACGCCAGATGAGCTTAAATTTGAAACCTACGGTGATACATCTGTGGCTGGTATGAATAACCTAAATTTCTCAGAGGAAGATCTTCTACTTGGTTCAACACCACACAATCGTCCTCTTTTCATCTCTGGTTATGCACACGAGCAAAGATTGAATAGAATGCTCGTTGATGGTGGATCTATAGTTAACATTCTCCCTCTTCATGTGATGAAAGAATTAGGCATTGGTATGGATGAATTATCGCACAGTCGCTTGATGATTCAAGGTTTTAATCAAGGGGGGCAAAGAGCGATTGGGGTAATCCGTCTCAGCTTATTCATTGATGACATGACATCAACTACATTGTTTCATGTGATTGATGCCAAAACTTCATATAATATGTTATTGGGTAGACCTTGGATTCATGAACATGGTGTGGTTCCTTTTACTCTTCATCAGTGCCTCAAGTACTGCCGTGATAATGAAGTCAGAAAGATTATAGCAGATGAGAAGTCATTCACTGAAGCTGAATCACACTTTACTGTTGCTAAATTCTACTTAGCATATACGGTGGTGGAAGAACTATAACTAGCGAGTACTTCATCAACATACAAGTTGTAACAAAGTGTTAATCCCCTAGACGACAAGAATAGTAAGATTGCTGATCAAAATAAGAAAATCAACAAACCCATCAAAAGCGACGATGAGAAGTGTAACGTGAAAACCTCTGAGAATGCCACTCCAGTACTTCGGCATACACCAAAGGCTCAAAAAGTTGATGACCAAGCCTTGGGTGGATTAACTCTTCCCATCACAAGCATCAATCAAATGAAGGTGATTACGGTAATTCCAGGATTTGTTCGACCGACACAAAGTCCTCAATTAGAGCATGGTGACTTTCCTTCAACTCACACAAATGAGGGTTTTGATCCGAATGCATATAAACTCCTTGCAAAAGCTGGATACAATCTAAAGGAGTCTTCTACCTTAGGAAAGCTACCACTAGAAGCTAATGGACTAAGTGGGCATGGATTAAACTCAACTCAAATGATGCTAAAGCAACAAGGATATACGGTACAGAGTTCTTGGTCAGGCCTTGGCTTCAATCCACTTGCTCCAGCACGTATCGTCATAAAGAAATCAGCCAATTATATTACTGCTGAGGAAGAGGAATCACCAGTAGCAGTCAAACCTTCTGTCTTTGATTGTTTGGAAGAAGTAAATACACAAACCTCAGTCTTTGATCGTTTAGAAGAAGCAAATTCGTAAATGTCAGCTTCTCATTTCTTGGAGGGCACAAGTCTAAGAGTATCAGTTTTTGACCGCATAGGAAAGATAAAGTCAAAAGATTTAGCCTTTGATCGACTGGGGGCAGAAAATTTGGTGTTAAATGAAGTCATCGCATCTCTTGCACCAAAAAAATCTATTAAGAATAGATTGGAAATATCTATGAAGACTATTGAGAAGAAAGAAAATAATGATGTTATCTTAGGAGACCCCAGAAATCTCAAAAGTAAAATACCATCTTGCATGAAGCGTCATACTACTCTGATAGTGACAGTTGAGGAAGAATTACAAGTGAAGTGGCAAATAGTAATAGTCACGAGATCTTCTGCTGAGACATCAATCGCTCTTTCTGATGAAGAAAATGTTGAATACTAATTTCACATCAGTACAAGTGATGAAGAAATTCAAGTAGAAAAGAAAGCTGAAAATGCTCTGCCAAAACTTGAAGAAGGCGTTAATTCCACTATTGATGACTTGAAAGAAATCAATCTTGGTACACTTGAAGACCCTTGACCTATTTACGTAAGTGCTCTTCTAATCCCTGAAGGAGAAAAGGCTTACATTGAGCTTCTCACAGAGTATAAGGATGTCTTTTGCTTGAAGCTACAAAGAAATGCCTGGGTTAGACCCTAAAGTTGCTGTTCATCATTTAATAGTAAAGCGGGGTACTAGACTAATTAAACAAGCTCAGTGTCGATTCCGACTAAAATTGGTTCCAAGCATTGAAGCCGAAGTCAATAAACTCATTAAAGCTAGATTTATTCGAGAAGTCAAATATCCAACTTGGATTACGAGTATTGTCCCTGTCAAAAAGAAGAACGGACAAATTCGAGTATGTGTCGACTTTCGAGACCTCAGCCATACTTGCCCAAAAGGTGATTTTCCGCTCCCATTGACAGAACTCATGGTGGATGCTACTACTGGTCACGAGGCCTTATCCTTTATGGATCGCCCATCTGGCTACAATCAAATTCGCATGGCACCGCGAGATGAAGAGTTGACAGCTTTTCGTAGCCCAAGGGTATATACTGTTGCAAAAAAAATGCCATTTGGATTGAAAAATGTGGGAGCCACTTATCAAAGAGTGATGCAAAAGATCTTCGACGACATGCTTCACAAAAATATTGAATGCTACGTGGATGATCTTGTTGTGAAGCCAAGAAAGAAAGCAGATCATCTTCAAGATCAAAAGAAAGTTTTTGACTGCCTACATCGATACCAGCTTAAGATGAATCCTTTGAAATGTGCCTTTGGTGTTACCTCTGGAAAGTTTCTTGGGTTCATTGTACGTCATCGCGGTATTGAAATAGACCAAACAAAGATTGACGCTATCTTGAAAATGCCTGAACCTCGAAATATTCATGAGCTTAAGAGCCTTCAAGGGTGATTAGCTTATCTTCGACGGTTCATTTCAAATTTAGCTGGTCATTGTCAACTATTCAGTCGACTAATGAAAAAAGGAGTTCCGTACGAATGGGATGAAGCATGCAGTAATGCCTTTAAAAGCATTAAAGATTATTTGATAAAATCACTAGTATTGACTGCTCCTATTCCTGGAAAGCCGTTGGTATTATACATTGCTGCACAAGAATGATCTGTTAGGGCTTTACTTGCTCAAGAAATGAAAAGGGAAAAGAAAATTCCTTTTACTATCTTAATAGAATGATGACCCCCAATAGGCTGAATTACTCGCCAATTGAAAAAATGTGTTTGGCCCTAGTGTTTACAATTCAAAAGTTACAACATTATTTTCAAGCTCATACTGTTTATCTCATCTCTAAAGCTAACCCCATCAAGTACATCATGTTGAAGCCAGTCTTATCTGATTGACCAGCAAGATGGTCTCTTTTTCTTCAAGAATTTGAGATCATTTACATGTCCCAAAAGGTGGTTAACGGACAAGCCTTAGCTGATTTCTTAGCTGATCATTCCATACCTACTGATTGGGAGCTATCAAAAGAATTACCAGATGAAGATGTCCTTTATATGGAAGTTCGGCTACCTTGGAATATGTATTTCGATGGAGCAGCTCAGCACAATGCTGTAGGAGCTGGTATAGTGTTTCTCACTCCTAAAGGAGATGTTTTGCCTTATGCCTTCACTCTGACACAGCTTTGTTCAAACAATGAAGCTGAATATCAAGCACTCATACTTGGGTTAGAAATGGTTGTTGACATGAAGCAATTAAAACTCAATGTGTATGGAGATTCAAAATTGATAATCAATCAGCTGCTAAATGTTTATGAAGTAAGAAAGCCCGTTCTTGTTCCTTACTATGACTATGCAACTCGATTGATAGGATGGCTTGGTGGTATCAACTTGGAACACATGTCGAGAAAAGATAATATACAAGCAGATTCACTGGCAAAGCTTGCTTCAACACTTGCACTGTCTGATCAAGAGACACGAACCCTAATTTGTAAAAAAGGGGTCATTCCTCCGCTTTTCGATGACGAAGATGATGATGAAAGAGATATAAATGCAATATCAGTTTTTAAAATTGAAGAAAGTGATTGGTGTCAACCGTTTGTTGATTACCTACTCCATCAAAAGTTACCAGAAGATCCATGCAAAAAAACAGATATAAAACGTTGAGCTTCAAGATTTGTCTGTTACAAAGATATACTCTATCGTCGTTCATTCGAAGGACTTTTCCTCCGTTGCCTAGGAGAGGTTGAAGCTACACAAGCCTTAGAAGAAGCTCATTCTGGTGTTGTGTGGTGCTCATAAATCTGGTCCAATACTACAATTTCGAATCAAAAGAATGGGGTACTATTGGCCTACGATGGTAAAAGACTCTATGGACTACACTAAGAAATGTCAAGCTTGTCAATTCCATGGGAACTTTATATATTAACTGCCAGAACCGCTCCATCCAACTATTGCATCTTGGCCATTTGATGTATGGGGGCTAGACGTAGTGGGGCCATTGCCTAAGTCTTCTACTTGTCATTTGTATATTTTGGTAGCAACTGACTACTTCTCTAAGTGGCCTGAAGTTGTACCATTAACAGAAGTTAAGAAAGAAAATGTCATGGATTTTATTCGCACTAATATCATCTTTAGATATGATGTGTCGCGATACATCATCACTGACAATGGAAAGCCTTTCTCCAATAGTTTGATGAACAAGTTATGTGAGAAGTTTCATTTTAAACAACATAACTCTTTCATGTATAATGCGCCTGGAAATGGTCTTGCTGAAGCATTTAACAAAACTCTTGAAAACCTGTTAAAGAAAGTGATTGTAAAGTCAAAGCGAGACTGGCACGAGAGAATCGAAGAGGCTCTTTGGACTTATCGGACAACATATCGAACATCTACACCAGCTACTCCTTATGGTTTAGTATATGGTGTAGAAGCTGTTCTTCCCCTTGAGCGTCAGATCCCATCATTACGGATTGCTCTTCAAGAAGGTCTCACTCTAGAAGAAAATGCTCACCTACGACTGGAAGAATTAGAAGCACTTGATGAGAAGAGGCTTGATGCATAGCAACGCTTAGAATGTTATCAAGCTCGTGCAGAGCATTCAATAAAAACTCCATCCTCGATCCTTTCAGAAAGGAGACATGGTACTTACAATAAGAACACCTATCATTACCACCCACTGTACTGGCAACAAATTCAACTCTAAGTGGGATGGTCTATACATCGTACAAGAAGTCTACTCAAATGGAGCATACAAGATAGTTGCCGAAGATGGTTTGAGAATCGGTCCCGTAAATGGTAAGTTCTTGAAGCGCTACTATCCTTAAAATCATGTACTACTCCTGGCCCACATAAGTATAAACTACGAAAGGCACAAAAAAAAAATCCTTCCTTATTTTATGAACCACGTTTGGCTTGATCCCACCTTGGGTACGTAGGCAGATTGAAATTATATTTCAAGCTCAGTCATCCATTCAAAAAATTCATTCATTTATTTCTTATTGTTATGAACTACGTTTGGCTTGATCCCACCTCGGGTACGTAGGTAGTTTGAAATTATATTTGAAGCTCAGTCATCCATTCAAAACAAAAAATCATTCATTCATTTCTTATTATTATGAACTATGTTTGGCTTGATCCCATCTCGGGTACGTAGGCAGTTTGAAATTATATTTCAAGCTCAGTCATCCGTTCAAAATATTCATTCATTTATTTTTTATTGTTATGAACTAAGTTTGGCTTGATCCCACTTCAGGTACGTAGGCAATTTGAAATTATATTTCAAGCTCAATCATCCATTCAAAAATAAAATCATTCATTCATTTCTTATTGTTATGAACTACGTTTGGCTTGATCCCACCTCAGGTACGTAGGTAGTTTGAAATTATATTTTAAGCTCAGTCATCCAGTCAAAAAAAAATCATTCATTCATTTCTTATTGTTATGAACTACGTTTGGCTTGATCTCATCTTGGATACGTAGGCAGTTTGAAATTATATTCCAAGCTCAATCATCCATTGAAAAAAAAAATCACAAAGTACATGATTCTTTGCAAAATGAATAATTTATTCCAAAAAAAAAAAAAGAGGAATATGCATTACATCAAAAAATAAATAAATAAATGATGAGTTAAGGAAAAAGCTTAAAATCTCTTAATTCATTACAACTTGCTTCTAGCAGTTGTTCCATATCTGCTAAACACCTGACATCATCATCACTAAGAACTGGCTTATTTTCAAAGGCATGAATTTCTTCCTTGAGACTTGATGCATTAACTTGCAGCTTCGACAACTCTAAATTCTTCCTCGAAATCTGAACCATGATTGATGATGAATTGTCTTTTGATAATGAATTTTGTTGTACAAACGAATAGTACTATCCAAGTAAGCTCCCAAGAAAGATTGGAAGGGTCACACTGGTTCTACTTAAAATCCAATCTCCTAGACAGAACCTACGTAAGCTACTAGGAAATATTGGAGGGGTCACACTGGTCCCACTTAAAACCCAATCTCCTAGATAGACCAAGAAAGATTGGAGGGGTCACACTGGTCCCACTTAACACCCAATCTCCTAGACAGAGTCTTCTTAGACTTATACTTTTCAGAGGCTTTGACTGATGTAGGTATGAATAGATGCTGGCATGAACAAACTTTCAACTCTGAGTGCTTGTTAAAGTCGAATTCAAAGGCTTTATATGATGTAGACTTGAACTGCTGAAGTCTTCAAGTGGTAGAAGCCTGGCATGATGAAGTCTTCAAGTAGTAAAAGTCTGAACTACTGAAGTCTTCAAGTGGTAGAAGCCTGGCATGATGAAGTCTTCAAGTGGTAGAAGCTCAATGTGACAAAGCCTTCAGGAAGTAGAAGCTTGGAGTGTTGAAGTCTTCAAGTGGTAGAAGCCCAAACTGATGAAGTCTTCAAGTGGTAGAAGCCCGCCTTGATGAAGTCTTCAAGTAGTAGAATCTCAGTGTGATGAAGTCTTCAAGTGGTAGAAGCCAGATGTGATGAAGTCTTCCGAAAGTAGAAGCTTAGAGTGATGAAGTCTTCAAGTGATAGAAGCTCGGCGTGATGAAGCCTTTAGGAAGTAGAAGCTTGGAGTGATGAAGTCTTCAAGTGATAGAAGCCCAGCGTGATGAAGTCTTCAAGTGGTAGAAGCCAGAAGTGACGAAGTCTTCAAGTGGTAGATAAAGTCTTCAAGTAGTAAATACCCGGAGTGATGAATTGTTCAAATAATGAAAGCTCGAGGTGCTGAATTCTTTAAATAATAATAAGTTTGAATTGATCTTCAGATGATAAAAATCTCGAACTGATAAAGTCTTCGATAAATAAAAGGCTCAAATATATAACCCTAAATTCAATGTTAAAAAAAAATAGATTCAAAATTTTTCGGTTCATATAAGCACAGACAGATGTAGCCTTTGAATTAAAGGAGTCAAAAATCAACAAATTGATAATTGCAGAGTTGAAATTTTGAAATCAAGAAGAAAAAAAAAATCCTATCAGACAAACCTGTATGCCGAAGATCAAAACCACCACCAGACTTGAAGAAGAAGAAGAAAAACAAATACTATGCTGTGCTAGTGCTGAAGAATCAAATTGCTATGCCAAGAACTACTTTGAATTGAAGAAAAATCAAATTGATGGAGGGTCCTTTATATAGACAAAGTTAAGTCCTATCTCAATTATGATTCAGATTTAAATTCTCCAAATTCTAATCAAATTCTAAAGAGAATGAACCTCAATTAAATTAGGATTGTTCAAAGGAAGTTAAGTTTCAAGTCCAAATCATACTAGAATTTCAAGTCTTCTGTAGCACAATGACCCACGGAAGATTAGATATGGCATCTAAATATATATATCTGTTAGCAGTTGTTCACGAAGTTGCCTGACAAAAAAAATAAATAAATAAATAATGTCAGTTTCGTAATTCTTAGTCTTTGGAATCCTTAGAATCTTTTTTGTTAAGTTTTGGAGTCCTAATGACATATGGGTTGTACATGAATTAATCAAATCCAATACATGTGGACCCCAGCCAAACTTCTAATCATCCATACAATCTGTTGGGTTCCTTTGAAATTCAAAACAAAGCAAAAGTCTTTGGTGCCTAAACCAAATCAGGTGGTATCCGCCGATTGGAATTGCAAAGCAAGTTATCAAATGCCATTCCAATTCAAATTATTCAAAACGTCCAAGCCTCACCAAATTTGGAGAATTAGTTCTGGGCAAATTGATTTCCATCACAAAGTTCCACCCAAAATCCATATCTTGATATATTCGGAGTGAATTTTTTTAATCTTGATTTTGGATTGAAGAAAAAAAATGAAAAATTTATTATTTTGAATCCAACTAAAATTTGGAATTCGAAATAAAAATAAAAAAAATTTCATTATTTTGATTCCAACTCAAATTTGGAATTGTCATGAAAGTAAATTTTGATTCCAACTCAAATTGGAATTAAAATAAATTTAATATCTTTCATGAAAGTAAATTTTGATTCCAACTCAAATTTGTAATTAAATAAATCTAATTTCTTTCATGCAAGAAAATTTTGATTCCAATTCAAATTTGGAATTAAAAATAGATTTAATTTCGTTCAGGAAAGCAAATTTTGATTCCAATTCAATTTGGAATTTGAAATGAAATCAAACTTTCAAAGTTCGAGACTCGCTCACTTCTCAATACTACTACAACATGAACATGATCAAGTCTTGAGGGAGCATTTGTAGACACATAAATTTTGGCTAATTAAGAATAGCCATGTGCTAAATAAATTTCCTATTAAATTGTCAAATTGAATTTTGCCACGTGTCTTATGGGGGATTTTAACAAAATTACACAAGTGGACAAACGAGAAGCCGCCACGTGTAAAAGTGATGTAGTCTGAAGATAACAAGACTCGACCATCAAACTGAGCCATGCTCACTCTAAAGATAATTATTATCTCTTAATTTTTATCTCTTATAAAATAAATACATAAGAGATAATTACTAAAGAGATATGATATGATCTTAAGTTCTTTGATATTATCTCTTATTAATAATTAATATGAGATAATTATCTTAAAGAGGTTAAATTCTACTATGACTCTCTCCCATCCACATCTATAAATAAGGGTTACCATTAAAGAGAAAAAAGATATTCTTTTTGCCTACAAAGAGACTATACTGGATCAAGCGGCTAAAGCCTCACAGATTCTCAAGTATTAAGAACACAAGTGCTGGTTCGAGATCAAGTTTCAAGCCCTCGCATCAACGCTTTGAAGAGAAAAATCAGAGGATTATTCTTTGATTAGAAGTTTCAGAGATTGTATTCCACTTTTTTTTACATCAATAAATTCAATTTGTTACTGCAATTTCCTGTTTAAATTCCAAACACGAAATTTGTGTGTACACCCGTATTCCCCAACATAGGGTTGTGTGGACAACTAAAAAGACTATCCTTTCATATAGGTAAGAACAGGGACCTAGGTCTGAATAAACTAGGCTAATTAGGAAATTATTCATAATTATCTCATAATTACGAATATCCCTTCTCATAATTACACCTTAATACAATAGGAAGGTAAAACTAAAGTCTCATCCCAGCCTATTGAAATAATCTCCTAAAACACCTTATTTAGTTACCTTTGTAATGAAATCTGTCCACCAAATATTAAGACAATCAGAATTAAGAAGTTATCCAATTCTAATTGATACCTCCTTCCATATTCTAAGAACTATTATTCTAATCATCTTATGTTAGTCGCCATCTCAATAGCATATTATTAAGATGATCGGATCCAAATTTAATAAGTAGTTAATATTCTTAACATGGATAACATTCCAATCTCAAATGAGATTGTAGATTCCTTTTTGATAGTGTCTGTTGACTAGTTTTATACAGTGATTTCCCGAAACACTGCGATGTTGGTTTAATGGTAATCAATCTCACTTCTAATGAATCAAAGTCATCTTTATATAAAATAGTATTCATTGCTATCTCAGGATTTAAAGTAACTACTTAGAGTGAACACATGAATTACATCAATGCAAAGACCATAGCTTAGATGCACTTACCCAAAAAAAAAAAAAAAAAAGGCATAGCTTAGATGTATTTCTTATCATTGCTCTATTTAGTGTCTTCCACATCAATATTTTAGATTCAGAGTCCACTATTCTAATCATTGAGAGAAATTATTCTATCAAATAGAAATTTAAAATGTTACAGTCTTTTAGTTGAAATGTCCCTATCTCATCATTAACTGTGAACGAATCTGGATTGATTAATACTTAAATTCATAGCTTATGAGTATGAAACACTTTCATACACATGAATCAAGTTTCTTAATAAATCAAGAATTACATTCATCACATGAAATATATATATCCATACGAAATTAAAAAAAAATTAGTAACCTGAACCCTTACCGGTTTTTTGCAGCCTCAAGAATTGTTTAACTGATGGGTAAATCAAAGAGATGTATATTGTCCTTCGCATACGTCCCGCTTGAGTCAAAAATCAAACTTGTGTGTGGTTTCCATGGGGGGCATACTCACGAACCACTCGACCTATCCCAGGGGGCAATAAAATAAAAAATAAATAAATAAAAAGTGGGAAAAAAAACTTTAAATAAACCAAATGAACATTCTTTATTAAAATAAAATCAGTACAATATCTAATAAATGACATCAAAGCATACATCCCAACAGTCTCTAGCCATAACGAAGAAGCGACCTTGGACGATTTAGGTTGTATTAGAATCTTCTTTTAGCCCTTTGATTGGAATTGAAGGTTTGCCAAAAAGAAGCTTTTCTCTAAGAAAATGCTTCCTCCAAGTTAGTAAATCAAATAGAAGCAACACCATTTGCCTCAACTTTTATTCTTCATAATGATTATTTGGCACTAAAGACCTGGCCAAGCATGAACGAAGTGATATGGGTGATTGATTCAATCATTCTTCAGAAGAAAGAAGAGCAAATATGGAACAGGACTTCATCTGAAAATATAACTATTTCTAAAAACATTCTTTCAAATGGTGCCTTTTAAAAATGTTATTTGAGGTAGGGTTTTGTGAAAGTACCCTTTGAGAAAAAGTTTTCTCAACTAATAGTATTTTAAAAAATATTTAAAAATTATCAGCATTATGAGAAATATTGTTTAAATTAATAGAATTACAAAAAAAAAAAAGTTCAACGTTATCTTCATTCACTTTCATACAACTTATTTCAGTATGCCACCGATATGACTTGACTTGAAAAGGGAAAACATTGAACTAAAAAATTCAATAAGTTAGCTGTATAAATGAAAGTTGTTAAACTGGCGTTCTGTGCAAATTAGTGAACCAAACCAAACCAAGCTTTTTTTTCTACTAGTTAGAGTTGGCTATATAGATTTGATGACAATCAAATTTGTTTAGGACCATATCCTCCGTTAGACCTATGTAAGCGAGGTCATGTTTAATAGTTTCTTTCCAACTTCTTTTGTGTCCCCCTCTCTCTCTCTCTCTCTCTCTCTTGCTCCTAATAGTCTCCCTGCTTTCACATCTTTTAATAGGTGCCTCCATTGGACGCCTTCTAACATGGCTGATCAATCTTAATTAATTTTCTCTCATTTTATCTTCAATCGGTACTATTCCTACTTTATCCCTAATCTCCTTATTGCTAATCTTATCTCTCTTTATGATCCCGTACATCCATCTTAGCATTCCTATCTCAGTAACTGCTATCTTCTAAATAAATTATACTCTATTACCCTACACTCTGATCCATATACCAATGCTGGTCTTACCACCATCTTATAATACCTAATTTTCACCTTAAAAGGGTATTTAAGAAGTTATATAGGTGACTTAATACTAAGAAAAGCAAAAAAGAGATATTCAAGCTTGTTAAAGTCAGATATAGGTAGACCAAGGACATAAACCAAGTTAAATACATTAAAAATGATGATGAAAATGTATTAATAAAGTAAGATAAGATAAATGAGTGTTGTATTCGAAATAAAGTAATGTGAATATGAATTTAGAACATTAACCTAAATATTATTTTGTAAAACTATTATGCAAAAGCATACCTATTTGAACCATTTTAATTGTAAGAAAATATTTTGCGATGGTGAACAGTGGCTGCTAGGGTTAGGTCTTCCTCTCCTTCTTTGGGAACAAGATGACGGCTATCTATGGGTCAAACAATCTCAAAACCCTAGAGTGGAATGGGGACCTAGCCAACACACATATATATACATGGTCCAATGGACCCTCCCATAAAGAGACCATTAGACCCAATAGGCCCACACTTACCATCCAACCATAATTACTTTATAATAAGTGTGCATGAGCCCATAAAATGATCACAGAATTGGCCCATTCTCAATGTCTCATAATCATACTGGTTCAGCCCGTTTTATTAAATGAAAAACAATAATTAATGGAAACTCAATAAAAGAAAATTCTAACATTAATTCTTCCACTTGAGCAAACATTAATTATATTTTGATGGTTTATAAAAAAATTTTACAAAAAGACTCTCAAGCTGAAAAAAAGAAAGCTTTATGTGGCCACTTAAAACAAAAATCGAATAAGGTCATGAGACAAACCACCTTAAACAAGTCCAATCCAATAGAGTTATCAACATTGAACCAAGGCAATCATTATACTTTATGTGTATATGGCTACTCATGATCACAACAAAAAAAAAGTTTTAAACTTAATCTTAATCAATTAGTTTCAACGATTCATTAATTTTGAAGAAAGCTTTTATATCTGAAAGGGCCTATCCGAAAGAAAATCCAATACTTCTTGGTCGTGAATATCTGAACTGGTTGTTCGCTATTCAAGAATTTTTGTTTAGGCAGTTCATACCATCCATACATAGTGTTTTGATCTAAGATTTCAATTCTTCCATGTTTCAGCAGTAGCATATTGTTCCATGGAGCTAAGGTCCAAAATAGATCTATGGGGGAAGGGGTTTGTTGTTGAGAACTCTAAAACTGGAAAAGAATTTGAGAATTCTTATGGTACGATGGAATCATAGTCTAAATAAAATTATGATCTAAAGGTAGCCATTAACCATAGTCTAAAAAATCTAGACCCAATTGAGTTGAGGAATCAAACTGTATCAATTGTTTTCTAGATTGTTCTGAAAAGCGCTTTTAACGATTTAAAATAAAAATATCTTCATTTCGAAATTCCATTGGATTCTAGTAAATCCCTTATGAATTTCAAGATATTCCCTTACCTTAATCTTAATTAAGTAAGGGCATTCATCAGAAGCAAATTGTGCAAAGGCTTCTAATTCTGCGAATTGTGCCAGTTCCAATTTTAATTTGCCGGCTGGACTTCTTTTTTATTTGTTTTTTTGTTTGTTTCCCTTCTTACTGTTCAAAGAGGAAGTCGTTCTGTTAAGTGTACACACACTTTCTATGAGAAACAATATAG
>QLOD02000009.1:14986223-14997266 GCA_003260245.2 Sideroxylon spinosum
GGTGTCCAAAGGATGATGGAAGGTTATGCTAGACTCGGTGTTGAAACACCGCCTTAAAGTTGTCCTTGCTAATGATGACTTTAAAGTCATGTAAGTGAAGAGCTTATTCAATTTGAATTTGGAAATGCGAAAGATGACTTAGGTAATCAACATTGCATTTTGTTTGACTATTTTATTCATTGAATCTGCTTTTTCAAAAGGTGATTTCACCTTGAATACACTTCCCAAAATGGTGATTTTAGGAGGTGCATGGGTAAGGAATTGTTTTTTTTTTTTTTGACTAAATGGGTTGGTAATTTCCTTCTAATGTCTAGATGCCTTGGGTGAATCTCTTGAAATAGGTTGTTTGTAACAATAGATTCACCGATTACCTTCTTTTTTTTTTTTTATCTCAATGATGGATTTAGGAGGAATTAACTTTTTTTTTTTTTCCTGGACGATTGATGTGGTTGGCCAATGTATCTCTCAAGTGAACCTTAGCTCATACAATGCAATAGACATCATTTGTCTCAACCAAAACCTCAACCTAATTATATATATACACATAGAGGGAGAGAGATTTATAGTGGGTTTTTTTTTATCTAGTTTGTCCATGTAGATTGGGGGGGGGGAGGGAGAGAGAGAGGGAGACGAATGCGGAGGTGGTTTTGGCTATCTTACCTGGATTATGGGTTTTGTGTATAGATACGCAACTAAGTGTCAAATTCGTTAATTTTTAATTCAAGGATTCAAGGACACGGGAAAAGATTTAAATATTTAGTATACTTATTTTATTAAATTAGGATAATATGATATTAAAAAGGTTCTAATAGAGTATTTCATACCTAAAATGGAAGTTTTATCCATAAGTATGATTTGAAATTGAAGTATTAAATATGTTCTTGGATATTTAACTATGTTGGAATATGTATATTATACCCTTATCTAAGTATCCTTGTCTAAGTGTAAAGTATCTGACACAGGTACGTCAGACATTTAGAAGAATCCATAAAATATAGTCTTCTGGGAAGTGGGTTGATTGGAGACTCAATAACTCTTTTTATTTTTTGTTTTTTTTTTTTCCTTTTTGTTTTTCTATCCTGGATGTTCAATGTATGCCTTCAAGTGAATCTGTGGTTTTTGAAGAATGACTTTGGATATATCATTCCAAATGACATTTTTAGTCCAGGAAAAATACAAAAATCAATTCTATTGTTGTTGCAAACTACTAATTCTGGTCAGTCAAACCTTCATTATGTCTTTCGGAACAAAGGATTTGATTGGTGCATGGGTTGGGAATACTTTTTTCTACGTGATTGGTTTGGAGATATCTTCTCTTCATACAAATGCATTGGGGAGAAGCCTCTACTATTGTTATATATTGTTATTAAAGGTGTGTTTGGAGTGAGGATTTGGTGAGGGGGAAAAAGGGAAAGGAATTGTAAAATCCCAAATATTTGTTCTTAGTTGAATGGATTGAAAAAATTAATAAAACAAAAGGCATTTATTAATAAATAAATTAGTTTTATAATTTAATTATTTTTTAATTTCTTAAATCCCATGCATTTTCCTTTTCATTTTTCATTACAAACCAAATAAAAATAGGAATTTTGAATCCCCACTCCTTTCCTTTTGTCTTGAAAAATCCAAACATATGATTATAAATGGAAATAAAAGTTAGAGAATGACCACAAATGCTCATTTTCTATTATAATATTAGGTATAACATTGTTTCTTGTTTCACTACTAAATATTGAAAGCAAAAATAATGAGACACATAAGGTTAATAGACAAGTAATTCTCATTGATTCCATAGCTAATCCAGATTTTATTGTCTGTGCTATAGCCAAAGTAGCAGTGGTTTTTATAATTTCATATCTTTGATCATTCTCAAACATTTGTAGGCAGATAGTTAAAGAAGACAAGGCTCTTGTCTATGAGGACTGGAAAGAGTGTATTCAGCCATTTCTGGCTTCAGCTCCTTTAGAGCTTGATCCAGATTCCTTTAGTGTTGAACAGTACTTTGCAGCAAAGAGTCTCATTGCTTCCCGCGCATTTGACATAGATGATTACCATGGATTTGGGATGGTTCCATTGGCGGATCTGTAAGTTATGCCTTTTAAATGAAAATACTTCCTGTTATCTGGGTAATTTGGGGTTGTATAACACTCTTATTGGCTCCTTTTGGAGCCTTTTTGGCTTTCCCCTTTTTGTTTCTATAATTTGCTTTATACAAATGGACACATGATTTGGTGCGGATTCTGGTAGATGATATGGACGTGTGTATGGACGTAGTGGCAAAGAGGTCCAACCATTATTATTATGGACTGATTATTGACATGTAGTTTAGTTAATTAGGTTTTATTTTATTTATTATTTTGGACCATTTATTTTGGACTACGTTAGTAGTAGATTTATTTTATGATGGGCCTTTATATTAGGCCCATAAATTTTCTATTTAAACCTTAACTAGGTTTAACAAAAGATCATTGAATAAATATTTTTTTGATTGCTCCTTCCCTACGATTGTTGTTTGTCTTCTTCTCTTTCTCCTCCTCTTCTTCTTCTTCTTTCAATATTCAATCTCACATTAACTTTGGTATCAGAGCAAAACTTCGATCTCTAAAACTTCCTCAAATCAATATTTTATTTACTTTCAGGAGCCTAAACCCATTGTTTATTTGGAACCCCACTGTGCAGCCACCATCAATCTGTTTAAAAGCTTTCAACATAGGTTATAATCTTTTTTTTTTTTTTTCCGAAAAGAACATAGGTTATAATCTTTTATACCGCCGTTAGAAGATTCGGCTGACCGGCAAGATTTTTCTAGAGCATTCGAAGGCTTCAACGTCGCCAGAGCACCTCAACAGAACCACTGTTGCACAGCGAAATAGTGAGGATAGCCACCAGTGACCCGCACCTCTCGTTTTGGCTTTTTCGGCGAGTGAGATCCACTTTCAACATTTCTTCCAATGCGTGTGAGCGCTTGGGTTGGACCCATGACCACTGGTGTCACCTACCTTTGGCGACCTGTAACAGAGCTCTGGCAACCTCTGGCGAAACTTCGACGACCGGTCAGCGAGTTTGCGGCAACCCTTCGGCGACTCTAGAATCTGCCAAGAACCCCTCCAGTCTAGTTTTTGTAGCTTCCAATCCAACAGAACATAGCCGGTTACCCATTCGGATGGTAACTTCGTTCCATATCATTTTGGTGTTACTACACTGCTTTTTATATTAGCAATTAATTGAGTTATTGTGTGCATTGGGTTTCGTCCATTTTAACATTCCTTTTTCCCCTGAATTATCTCCAAGCACCACCCCGCATTTGTTGCCTCTTATTTTATTACTCCTTAGTACTTTTCCCTTTAATCCTTGAAAACCTTAAAAAGTGAAAGAGGAATACCTCATTTATTTATTTATTTCTCTTCTATTTTGATTCCCTGTTTAAAAAAAAAAAAAAAAAAAAAGAAAGAAAAGAAAAAAGTATACAGCACTATTATTGCTCCCATTCAAGTTGTCATATGGTTTATTGATGAGGACATAAGTCTGCAAATTTATTTCTTTTTATTATTATTTTATTTATTATTTGGACTCATTTATTTTGGAGTTTATTAATATTGAGTTTATATATTATTAAAGGTTATTTAGACCCATTTGTTTTGGGTCTTATTAGTATTGAGTTTATTTTTTTTTAGGGGCTTTTTGTGTTTAGACTCTTGGATTTTAGAAGTTTATTATTTAAACCCTAATTAGTGTTAACATGGGTATTATTGAATAATTGAATGAATGATATTGATTGATTTCTTCTTCTATGTGGCTTCTTCTTCTTCTTTAACATTACAATCCTACATCAACTTTGGTATTAGAGCAAAATCTCGATCACTAAACTTCTTAAAATCAGAATTTTATTCACTATCGAAAGTCTTAAATCTTAATTACCATCATAGTTCAAAACCTTGGCCGCCATCGTAGTCCAAAACCTAGCTCTTTGCGTAACGTCGGCAACAATTAAGTAGATCCACTTTTGTGAATTTCCGGTGACATCTAACTTCGGCGAACACCACCACTGGCGTCGCCTCCCTCCAGCAAAGCTTCGGCGACTCTCCGGCAAACATTTTGGACACTCCAGAATATTTTTCTGAGCCCCTTTCAACCCATTTTTGCATATTCGAAGTTGTCAGTACACTGTCGGTTACTCATTTGAACGATACCCAGATGCAAACCCAAATAGCAGACCTCAATGAACTCATTCAAAGACTGAACGTGAGATTAGACACATTGGAGGAATGTTATTGGCCGAGTAACCCTATTCATATCTGTTCTAACCAAATATCGAATTCAAAGTTAAATATAGCTTCAGTTTTTCTATTTGGTGCTTTTACTGATATTCCAAAAGTCATTGACAAACCGAACAGAGAATTTGATGACGACCACTTTGAAGTGAAGAGAGAAATTAATGATGATCAAATCAAAGAGTTGATTTATGAGTCTAATGCTGACTGCTTTTATTTTCTGATGATGAGGATGATGACCAAATCGTGGGCAAGCTACTTGATGAAATTGTTGAAACTATTGAAATTGTTGCTACTACTGAAGTCATTTCTCTTGTGAGGGACAAATTTTCAGTGATATTACTATCAGGTTGAAGAGTATGCCCAAAACATATGGTGTTTCTATGGATTTTGTCTTTTGTACACCTGAACCTCTTCTACAGGTTGGTTCATTTTTTGTCTACTTCCAATACTTACAAGATTTGTTTTCTGAATCGTGGTACTTCTATCTTGGGAGACTTGGTGGAAACACTAGATTTTTACCACCCTGATGCGCTTCTATGAATTGGGAATGGCTTGAACATCCCTTTGTTCGTGGTCTAGCGATTGAAGAAGTATGCAAATTTTCAACTCGACGGAATCCAGTTTTTCTAAGGGATGAAGAATGATGTGGAAGCAAATATATATATATATATATAAATAATTATTATTAGGATTTTATTTTATTAAGATTAGATTTTATATTAGGATTTTACTTTATTTATTAAAGATTTATTTTATTTTAGGGAAGATTTTATTTAGATTTATTTTAAGTAGGATTTGTTAGAATATTTGATTTTTGCTTTATTTTGAGTAATCTTGAGAATGTATTAGCCAATGTAAAGGCTTAAGATGATTAGGGTTGGACATAGTGATGAATATAAAAAATTGAATTATTGAAACTTCCGGAGCTTGTTCTTTCTCATCCCTTGAACCTAGCACCCCTATTGTTTTTGTTAACATTTGTGATTCTCTTCTTTTGACATTTGATTATGATGAGTCACCAAATCCTCAAAATGTGTGTGAAGTGGTTGAATTGGTTCCACTATCATCTCGTCTTGATTTTGTTGGTTTGGATATCATGAATAATGACTGTTGGGATTGTATAGACTTTATCATTGGAAATGATTACTTGTTTAGGAGATATTATTTAAACATTCCAAGAGTTTTATTTATTGACCACATTAGTTGGGAGTTCTTTGAGTATATGTCCGAGTTCTTTGAGTATATGTCGAAGTTCTTCCATAAGATCATTCAATTGCATGAGTCCTCACTGCTAGTGTATAACAAAGGCGTTCTTGCATGCATTGAATAATTTTTCTTACAAATTGTGTGTGGCATGTCTTACCACTATTCTGTCAATATCATTGACTTTCCTTCCATTAATCGGTCTTTGAGGGATTCTAATTTGTTAATTTCAATCACATCATCACTCATCGTTTATTCTCGACCACGTATTCCACCTTTTTTCGATAATACTGATATTAAATGGAAAATTGGATTGAGTAATAATTATTATAAAATTCCTATAATGTTCTTGATGGAAATAAAGACTTTAATGGATGTAACTCAGTGATGATTTTTGTACTGCCTATTAACCACCCTATATCGTCCTTCCAAAGTTTGCACGCCAAAGGTATTGAACTATTGTATATCTTTTGTGATCCTATACCCGATTCAATTTTTTTAAATTGTCATATGATATGAGTTTTGTCGTAATTTGTAATGTGGAGAATTTGTTATCTTGTCGTGGCATCTTTGGGTCTCAAATATTGTCAATGGGTTATGGTGATGTTTTCATGCCAATTTTAGTTCCTCCACCTCTTTAGCGGTGTCTATCTGTGTTCATTGTTGATGACCTCGTTTTCCTTAAACTCCGAAGATGTCTTTTGAAATGGAAAATGCGATCGAAAAGTGCGTAAGGTGTCAACCTGACGGAGTCGAGTTCTTCTTAGCCCGAGAGAGTTGATGAGGACAAAAGTCTACAGATTTATTTCTTTTTATTATTATTTTATTTATTATTTGGACCTATTTGTTTTGGGCTTTATTAATATTGAGTTTATTTTATTAGATATTATTTGGACACATTTGTTTTTAGTCTTATTAGTTTTGAGTTTATTTTTATAAGGGGCTTTTTGTGTTTCGGTCCATGGATTTTTAGAAGTTTATTATTTGAAACCCTAATTAGGGTTAACAGGGGCATTATTGAATGATTTAATGAATATTATTGATTTATTTCTTCTTCTCTGTGGCTTCTTCTTCTTCTTTTCCTTTATGCTTTCTTCTTCTTTAACATTACAATCCTACATCATTTATTCAACAACGAGAGTACATGTGTCTTTTACATATAATTAGCTAAGGTTATTATTAGTAGTAATTTGCGTTAGTCGTTATTGATGTTAATAAATTTAGTCATAGAATCTTTGTATGCAATTATGTAGTGGTCGCACGCTAACATCCTCTAGCATTATGGCAGATGACCAATTGCAAACCCAATTGGTAAGCTCATTGAATCCATTCAAAGACTAAATACTAGGATGTATATAATTGAGGAACGCAAGCCTAGGAATCTAGATAGAGAACTAGTGACATATCATAGAAATGACAGATCACCTGAGCGTAATAATAATAAATTAATGAAACAAGTAAAAATAGAAGTCCCAGGTTTTGATGGCGGCCTAGACCCTTGGGTGTTCACAAAATGATTGAAAGTTATGGATCGTTTCTTTGAGTGGTACCAGTTTTTTGAAGAAAGAAAGTGTCGGTTTACTGAATGAATCTGCAGGGAGTGCCCAATTGTATTGGAAAAATGTTGAGAATTTGCTTGTTAGGCATCATGACCCTTGGTTGTCGATTGGAAGGAGATGAAACTGAGACTTAAGCGTAATTATTGCTTTTGTCTTATCATAGTAATTTCCTAGACCATTGGAATGATATCCGACAAGGTAATAGGCCAGTGAAAGATTACGTAATCCAGTATAGTGAACCTATGATGAGATGTAATGTTTAGGAGGATGAGGCCATTACTTTTGAGTCGGTTTAGGCATGGTCTTAGTGATGAGCTGCAAAGAGAGGTTGTACTTAGGAGAGTCATTACTTTAGACGAGACCTACAATCTAGTCCAGAACTACGAACTAGTAGCTAAGTCCCAATTTGCAAAGTGCAATGACAGTCGCCCCCTAATAACCACCCTTTCTTATCAAACGTTATGTCTGTTTTGGGACCACCTCCTAGTACTCAAGCTGTGAAGGATAATAGAAACAAGAGTAACTTACTTGAGGGTCCTAGAAATAACTCTCAAGTCTAACGTTCTATGTTTCACGGTTTTGGGAATGTATCTGTTAGCTATTCTACCCGAGCTCTAGTTATTGGGAAGGACGAGAGAGTCGAGGGTCATGAGTCAGTAGAGGATTAAGTGTATTGTTAATGTAGGTGTTAATGTAATAATGTAGAATTAATATATAGGGAGTGTATCTAGTCAATGTACCTAATCACTGGGTAATTTTAATAGTCATCCAAAAATAGATGTACTGTCACTCTTTCCTGTATATATAATTCACACACCTCATTCAGTGGTGTGTACAATTTTCTCCCAATCATCTTTTTCCTTTACATGGTATCATAGCAGGAACATTCTTGTACTTGTTCTTAGCTCGGTTTTGTGTTTGGTCATTGGACCATAAGTCGTCCAGTAAGTGTAGGAACACCAGTAGAGGTTTCAACAAGCAAAAGTCCCTCATCGTTCAATCTTTCAGATATCCAACTACACCATTGTGGTCGACGAGAAGAGGCTACTACCGTCGGAAGTTCGCCGTCGCCGGAGAAAGGGTCATGCGCCCCCACGCGCCGCCGAGTCCTTTGCGCGTGGACCTCACGTGCCTCCACTGAAGCCGCCCATACAGGCGCGTGAAGCTCTGTCAGTCCTCCGGCCAGTTTCACCGCTTGCTCTCCTCCGTCAAGCGACCTTATTGGTGTTGGTGTCTTGTTGTTTGGACTATTTTGGGTCTTCATTTTTCTTTTTCTCCTCTGCCGTTGCCAGTTTTGCTATTGTTCCGAGGTACTGTTGTTTTAGCCTTGCTGTTGGTGTGTGAATTCTGTTTCAAGAATCACTAATTGTCAACCATTGTGAGATTTCAATGGCTTCTACTGAACAAAAGATTGTTGGTAGTCTTATACCTATGCCTCAACTATTAACCATAAGGAAGTTGAATGGGACAAATTACATTCAATGGTCTAAGGCTATTAAGATCGCGTTAACTGGACACGGCAAACTAAAGCACTTAACTGAATCCATGCTTCCTAAGGATGATCCTAAGTTTGATGTTTGGATCCAAGAGGATGCCCATCTTGTCAGCTTGTTGTGGAATTCCATGGAACCCAACATCGCCGACTTGTGTATTTACCTTGATACATGTAAGGACATATGGGAATATACTTGCCTCTTGTTCTCCAGTGATCTTACTCGAATGTACGATTTGTCAGTGGAATTCTTTCAATTACAACAGTTTGGAAGGTCGATCATTAAGTATTTTGCTTCACTCAAGCGTGTCCATGAAGAATTAAATTATCTGCAACCGCTGTCTGTTGATATTAATGTTATGCTGATATTAATGTTTTGCAAAAGTAGAGAGAACAAATGGTAGTACTTCGTTTTCTTACTAGACTAGATCCTGAGTTTGAGCCAGTCAAAGCCCAGATTCTTAGTGGAGCCACTCTTCCCTCATTTGTAAAGACCTACTTGAGGGTTATGAGGGCTGCATCTAAGGATTCAACCACTACTCAAGATTTTACACGCTCTGCTCTAATCAGTCAAGCCTCACTAGACAACCAATGTACTACTCGTAGGCCTCCATCTCAGTTTAATGAAAGAGGTCATGGAGGACATGGTCA
The DNA here is from genome assembly GCA_003260245.2 of Sideroxylon spinosum. Lineage (NCBI taxonomy): Eukaryota > Viridiplantae > Streptophyta > Magnoliopsida > Ericales > Sapotaceae > Sideroxylon > Sideroxylon spinosum. Next base: position 14,995,403 of record QLOD02000009.1, read on the forward strand.
TGGTCGTCGTACTAGACACAAGTGCTCCAATTGTGGATGTGTTGGACATGTTAGGGAGAATTGTTGGGACTTTCATGGGAACCAACTTATATGGTTCATGCAGCATCATCAGATAATCCTACTTCCTCTAACCAACCAAGTACAAATGAATCACCAACTGTCACTTTGTCAGGTGAAGAGTATGCCAGATTTCTCTAGTTTCAAATAGCTCAGCAAGTTTCTCTTCCAATAGCTTCTTTGGCTCATCAAGGTAATTCTACTGTTTGTGTGTCTACCTCTTTACATACGTCTTGGGTTATTGATTCAGGTGCTTCAGATCATATGTCTGGAATCTCTTTCATGTTCTCTGATATTTAATGCTCACCTATTCCTAATGTTACCACAGCTAATGGTTCATCAAATGCAGTTTGTCTATCCCCTAATTTGCCCTTATCCTTTGCTTTATATGTTCCATCCTTCTCTTTTAATCTTCTATTTGTGAGTAAACTCACCCGATAGTTAAATTGCTTAATGACATTCTTTCCTGATTCTGTGATCATTCAGGATTTGAAAACAAGGAAGAAGATTGGAGAAGGGCATGAAGCTCAGAGACTTTATTACCTTGGTTGTTCTTCATCCATTACTTGTTCTGTAACCGCGTCATTGCTTGAAATTCATTGTCGTTTCGGTCACCCGTCTCTTGACAGGTTAAAATCTATGGTTCCAAGTTTGAGTCAACTTCAATCTTTAGATTGCGAGTCTTGTCAGTTAGGAAAGCATCACCGTGCTTTCTTTAGTCTAAGAGTCAATAACAGGTCTCAAAGTCTTTTTTATTTAGTTCATTTAGATATATGGGGACCTAGTCGAGTTGTGTTAAAGTTAGGGTTCAAATATTTTGTTACTTTTATAGACGATTTTTCAAGACTTACATGGATTTATCTAATGAAAGATCGTTTGGAGTTATTGTCAAATTTTCAATCCTTTTGTTATGAAATAAAAACCCAGTTTGATGTTTCTATTAAAATCCTTTGCAGTGACAATGGTAAAGAATATTTCTCTAAGCCTTTCATTGATTTCATGACATCATTTGGCATGCTTCATCAGTCATCTTGTTCTCGCATTCCACAACAAAATGGAGTTGCTGAAAGGAAGAATTTAAATTTGGTTGAAACAGCACGTTGTTTAATGCTTTATATGAATGTTCCAAAATTTTTCTGGGGAGATTCTATTCTCACAGCATGTTACTTGATTAACAGAATGCCATCTTCTGTTTTGAAGAGTTGTTCGCCTTATTCTACTTTGTTTCCCCTGACCACGTTGTTTCCTCTTCCTCCACGTATCTTTAGGTATATTGCATTTCTTCATCAACTTGATCATGGGACTGATAAGCTTGACTCTCGTGCCTTTAAATATGTTTTTTTGGGATATTCTCGGGTCCAAACAAGATATCAATGTTATTGGCCTTCTTTTCATCGATATTTTATATGCGCATATGTTACATTCTTTGAGAATACTTCTTTTTTCTCTAATGACATCACTACCCCTGATGTCAATGAAATTCTACCTTTACCTGTCATTTCTTCCTTTCATCTTTATCGTCATGATTTGCAAGTTTATTCTAGACGGCAGGTAATCACAGAGTTTCTCCCTGATGCTTCAAGCTCTTCACTTTCGCCTTCCTCGTCTCCAGATCCTGCTCCTGAATTAGCATCCAGTGACCTTGATCTTCCGATTGTTCTTCGAAAAGGTATTCGTACTTGTACTTCTCATCCCATCTCTAATTTTGTTTCTTATACAGCCTTATCTCCATCGTATCGTGCTTTTGTTACCTCCTTGGCCACTGTTTCTGTTCCTAACTGTCTGTCTGAAGCATTGTCTCATCCTG
>QLOD02000009.1:15034971-15049481 GCA_003260245.2 Sideroxylon spinosum
CACCACGATTTACTTAGACTATGTTATGTAATAAAATTTGAGGATGAAATTTCTATAAAGAGGAGAGAATGTAATATCCCAGGTTTCTGTATTAATCTAAATTGATGATTTTAGCAATTTTAGTGTGTAATAATATGTTAATTTGATCAATGGAGGTCACTAGGAAGGCAATTGGTCAAAATTTTGGAAGTAAGGAACCTAACTCTTGGACTTAGTCATTTTTGACACAAAAGAAGGCTGAGGGAAGCCCATGGCTTCATGTAACGTGCCCATGCCCTGTGTGGGGGCCTATGAATATACGAGAAGCACCTATGGTGATCAACTGACTTCCTTTCTTTTAATTACTTAGTGGTCATTTCTTTGGCCATCCTACAAGATTGAGTATATAGAAGAAGGGTTTAAGAGTCCTGTAGCATGCTTGGGAATCAAGCCAAGGATGCATATATATGTATGAGAGAAAAGAGATAAACTTTTGGGTGTTAGAAAAGAATCGGGAGATGAGAGCTTAGAACTGAGAAAGTGGGGTGTTGGTAAGTTACTCTAACCTTAACCAAATGCAAATTAATCTTAAAAGATTGAAATTGGACTCTCAACAAACATTTCTATATGGTTTGTTTGTTGTTTGGATTAAAGATAAGAAGATCCATCAGCCTAAAGTTGGAAGCCATAAATCAAGAGTTCTTCACCATTTTAAGCCACTTTGTTCAAAACCGAGGTAGGGATTTCTAGCCTTATTTTAGCATATACGAGATGTATTTGAGCTAGCAAACATTTATATGAAATTTGTATTAGATATGGAAGCCTTGGTGGTGGATTTGTGTAGAGTGATACATGTTTATGTATGTATGCATAGGTTGGAGCCAAAGTTTTTATTTTGATGATATGAGTGAGTTAAAACTTGTTTTGATTTACTTTCAACTTGTTCTGATTTACTTTCAAGATTCTATTAGACCTTAAGCAACTCTAGAAATCAAGGTTTTCGGATACACATTAGATTTGGTTGAGATTGAGACCCGAAATCATGAGCGTGGGCTTGAACCAAACTAGAGACACATTCTATACACAGCAGGGCGCCCATGGTTCATGTGGTGCGCCCATCAACTCTTATTCAGAATGCCAATTTTGTTATTTTATGTAAAAACTTGTATAGTTCAATACCCGAACCTTATAACATAAGACGATTAACCTAAAGTGATTACGTAGGTCAAAAGTATAAGAATTAAAGTGAGAAAAATCAACCTTTGAATGGAGTGATTGGTTTTAAGATTTATTGGTTTAATATTTTTCCCTGATAATAAACTTATATGTTTATATCCTAAGCTTGATATATGTTTCATGTTGTATTGTAATAAACTTATCAACATATATTTGTGATGTTTGAGCTAATATGAGTTGAAAATGTGATATGGAAATGAGAAGGTGTTATAATAAAGTGATAGCATGATTAATGGAAGATTGAACTAAAAAGGAGATTGTTACATTAGTTATTGGGATGATGTTAGTTTTTACACGATTAAATGAGATGAGGATATGAACTTGGTTTTGTGATGACGATGATCCGTGATAAAGAGGAAATGTATATGATAGTGAGACACAGGGTTAGTGGGTATATGGAAATAGGAAAGGTACTGAGATTATCCTTGGGTTTAAAGACCCAAAACCTACGTAGGGACTGGTGTTCATGCCAGCAGGTTAGTAGCCTACAACATGACTTGTGATAGAACTAATCATGGCCTAGCTAATAATAGCCTCTAATGATGATGTTCAATAAGGCTAGCCATGGTTTGACTGGTTGTAGCTTTTAATTGTGGTCTGACTAATTATGGCCTGACTAATTGTGGCCTTTAACAATGACGTTGATTGTCTACCCCCATAATTAAAATGAGAATGGAATATGGATAAAGACGATTATGATACGAATGATTAAGTGAATGATGGATGAATAGAATGAAGAGAATTATTATAAGGATCGTGGCATATGTTAACATAAGATTTAATCTGATATTATGATGTTTATGTCCATGAGGATTTGGATTTCATTTTGTATAATTATGTGCAATTATAAATGTTAGTTTTACATTATGGCTTTACATATTATATATGCTTTTATGATGCTTAGTTAGCAGAAGTGGATTAGTGCTCACGTCCCTATAGATTCTGTTGCAGGGGTAGATCCTAAAAACTAGGTGAACACTTGGTGGGGTTAGAAGTGCATGAGATGTTACCGATATTACATTTTTCATATGATTAAGTTTAAATTTTTATTCAGGGACTTTAATATTAATTTTTATTTAGAGTGTTATTTGATTGGGTTGTAAAGGTCATAAAGCCTTTCTTTGTTTATTATTATTAGTTTAGAATTATTGGAGCAATGATAGCCTGGTCATAGGTAAGGCTTAGTTTATATTATGTTAAGTAGCTATCTTGTGTCGATGTTGCTCCAGAGTTGTTATGTTGATCTGATCTGGGATTTGTTACGTAGTGCATGATGTATGCTCTTTACTCATCCCTTGGGTCATGAGATCCGGCGCGTGACAAATCTTCTATTCACCAAACTCACCCAAAAAAAAAAATATATAAACTTATATATTTACCCCAATCCTTTGAAATGCTAAAGAAAAATTACCAAAGAAATATAAGGTTTAAATTTATTTAATTTAAACCGATATGTAGCACCATTAAATAAAATAATTGGTAAAAAAATATAGATTAAAATAAATCCGAGTCATTACAGGTGTAGAGAATAAATAACAGAGACTTACAAATCAAATATAATTAGGCACCAAATCACTTATACAATAACATTTGAATTAATTATAAATTACATGAGCAATACATATTAATAAAAAAAAAAGAAAGAACATCGCCGTCTGTTCTAAAAAGCCATTTTCAAAAAACTACCATGTGTAATATATTGTGCAAGTCTCATCCCAAAAACAAATGCTAAGGCAGAACCAAGTCATACGACATATGTTGGAAAATTGCCATTGATGACTTTTCATTTTCTAGAATAAAATCAATAACCAGGAGACACTAAACAAATGCTACTAAAAGTGAGCTTAAGTGGGTTTATAGTTACAAAATTCCTTTTACAAAAGAATGACATTCAATCTAGACAAATAGTCATCAAAGAAACAGAGAAGGTAGGGACATTAAGTAAAAGAATATAGACAATGAAAGGACAGTGATTTTGACATCTCAAACATTAATTTATGGATGGTTTTGATAATAAGATAATGAAGGGACATTAACTTGGTAGCAAGGAGTAGATCATTAAAATTACTATAATAGTAATACATATTATGCCTAATACAAAAAGAGAACAATATTAATATAATAAACCGAGCTTATGTTTATTTTTTTAAGACTTAATTAATAACTTTCTAACTTCCAATTTTCTTTAAGTGCTCACTTTCCTCAATTGTCAGTTTTAGGATTTTAAATTCAATCAAATAGGAGTAGCTAATAACCTGAGAACAAAATAAGAAGGAAAGCAGATAAAAAGAAGAAGAAAATCATAAGTGTTAGAAGATCACAAATGCTTCTGCGGCTATCTATTAGTAATGATTAGTTCATAATAAAAGAAACAATGTGACTAACTTCTAATCTTTTTAGTAGTCTCCTTTCTTAACGGCAATCAATCCAGTACCACTACGCCTAATATATATTACCAAAACTAAGGATCCTTAACAATTATCAGGGAAGGCAGTTCATATAGAAAAATTGAAATGTTTTGTCAACACACAAATATTAACATGCACAAATCAAAATAGTAACAAATAAAAATAAAAATAATTAAATATACGCAAGTTTAATTTAATTTGTATATCGTTTCTTATAAGCAGGGAATAGTAGCTTGGCCATTTAATGCGTGAAATTAAAAAAGAGGATAGTTTTGAGTTAGACATGGGACTTAAGTATGGGTAGCGGGGTAAGTAAAATTTTTTATACTAAAAAAAAAAATAGACAGAACCTTTAGGTTTAATCCTGAAGTAGAAATACACTAACTTGAAAAGAGAAAGAAGAAGAAAATCACAAAAGAAGTGTTAGAAGATCACAAATGCCACTGTACCTAGTATAAATTAAAATATTTTGTTAATACACAAACATTAACACATAGAAATCAAAGCCAAAAAAGAAAAGGAGACATAACCGTGAATATAATTATCAGTAGCAGTTCTGATTTTTGGGAGTGATACAAAAATTTGTTATGAAAAGATAAAATTAGGATATCTTATAATTTCTAAAGATTTCTTTTAAAGAATCTAATCTCAAAGACAAAATCCTCAATTGATCATGCAAATTGTTAGGGGTTGCTACACTGGTTGACAATTTATCTTTGAATGATTCATTGTCTTTCTCAATTGCAAAAGAAGATCCATGATGCTAACAGTAGTGAAAAATATCCAAAAATTCTTAAATCAACGAGTTGAATAAACTAAGCATACTTACCATTATGAACCTAATTGATAGATACTGTAGAGTTTTAATAATTGATCACATAAAGTTTTTGTTGAAATGAATTTATATTCTTTCCAAAGCATCTCATCTTTTTTCTATTTCACTTTGAGTTTAGTATTTTCATTAAATGCATTCTGCAATATCTTCTCTAATTCATGTACATCCTCTGTTAATTTCTTCAGCTTAGAATTCTGCATTTGTCAAAATCTATTATCAAACTATAATTCCATTTGAAAAAAGCACCATACCCCTTACATCTTTGCTGAAAAATTTTTCTACTAATTAAAATGCACAACTATAAAGTAGAAATGCATGTCTATATGTTTGATAGCCTACCAAAAACAAAATATGTGTGAGTATTGCATACATACACAAATCTATCAAAAGAATAAGTGATCTAGATAGACAAAATGAGAAGACAGAAAGAAGTATGTGGTCATCTTACCGCCAATTCAAGGTTAGTTTTTGCAAAAGCTTGTCCTTTAACCAATTTCTCTGAAAATTAGCAAATCAACAATGTGATCAAAATAACAACAAAAAGAACTTCCTTCAATCCAATTGTTAAGAAAACTAAGAATCTACTTGTTAACTAAGGTACATTTTTGTGTATAGAATGGAGTATTTAAAGCTCCTAGTGAATGGAAAACCACAAAAGTTCCAAATTTTGACATTTTATTAGGCTTTCCTATAATTTTCTTTTTTTGTCAAGCCTTGACCTATAAAGCAATAACTATAAAATCAAAAACTAATCCGAATCTCTCCATTCATTTTGTTCCCAAACACAACAGAAATGAAAGATTGAGTAGACCAACTTCATTGTTTCACAAATCAAATTCAAAAACAACAGAAAACCATCAAAACCCATAATCAACTCACTACATCTAATCATATTTTAAAGAAATCTAGTTTGAACATGAATATAAAGTCCATGATCAACACCTACACAAATGGGTGTGTTTGGACAGAAACTTTTTTAACTATTAAGTCGAAATCAAGTAGGTTAGCAAATGGGAGAAGATAGCAAGAAAGAACCAAAAATATTTTTTAGCCATCGAGTAACATGAAATTCTTTTTTTTTTTTTTTTTTTGTGTCTCCCATTTCATGGAAAAAGAAAAAAAAATCTTGTAACAAATGATCAAATAGAAAAAATTCAAAACTTTCATCCATCAACTTTAGAAGGCCATGTTGTTTTTCTTTTTTGTCCTATTTGAGAAGGTTCTAATCATTCAAAGTAGATTATGCTAAATGATGGAAACAACGGAAGGTCCAATATTTGTTCTTCCGTAAAACTGGGGATTGCCCTACAGAATTCTAGTTCATTTGAATCTTAAGCAATTTGGAGGAGCTAGGTCAGAAAGAATTCAATGGAGACAAAAGAAAATGAATATTCGGACTTCTACAGAAAACAAACAAAGAGTTATCCTTGAAATTTTTTATGGAAAGCTCAATTAGAATGCCAATGCCAACCATGAAAATTCTAGGTTTTACAAAAACTTTCTTAAAATGTTCGTACAGATAAGGAAAAAACTCTTCAAAAGTTGTCTCTTTAATAGATAATATATTGGGTAGATATATATTTGTTTCTTGATCCATGGTTAGATATGTTGATTAAATGCGATGAATGTATTGGCTATTTTTTAAATTTTTAGATAATTTAAAACTATAGAAATCCTAATTTTGATGATAATCAACCTCAGCCTTGTATATTTGTGACCTGTGAATTTATTTCCGTATTCATCTTTGGTGATAGAATTCAAAATGTATGAAAACAAGAATTAATTAAAAGTTGGAACCGTTTAGTGACGTATAACATTACATTATCAAAGCCAAGAAGCTAATCATGATATCATAAATTTTCATCTCATTTATTTGCAATTGTAACAAAAAAGAAAAAGTTGATTTTATTGTAGTCAAAGGAATTTATCAAGGAAAATATATATATACATTAAATATATAGGTGATAAAATCATGGTGCAGTGCCTTTCTTTAACTAAATAAATTGTATGTTGTGGATATTTATTTTCTCTGGCTTACTTTTGAATTATAGTAAAAAAAAAAAATCTTGTAACAAAAAATAAATAAATAAATAAAGAAAAAAAAAGGAATTGTTGAGAGAGAGATATATATATATAGAGAGAGAAAGAGAGAGAATCTTTTTGGAAATTATCCACTCCCTTAAGATGAGAAATTTTTTATTTTTTTTTGGGATGCTAAAGATACTTTGAAGAGACCTAAAGAGGGACATGAGTCTAATCTAGAATAACTTGAACAGGATTATATATAGAATAAAACCTTTACACTCTTGGAATTGATCCTTTATTACTTTTGAATTTGCTCTCCCCTGTTTCTAATGTCTTTAGGTTTTTTTTTTTTTTTTAATTTTTTGAGGATAAAACTCTCCTCTTTTCTTTCTGAATTACTCTTTCTTCTCTTTTTGGGGTTGTATCTTTTAGAGGTGAATATTTGGGACATCATTATTCAGCGGTTAAAGTGAGAACAAAATTCACTTGGGGACGAGAAACAAAACCTAGAATTGGAACCGAACATAAGGGAGGAGCTCTATTTCCCCTAAATCAATCCATCCCCTTCCTTATCTTCCTTTAATGGTGAAATCTAATTCTAGAATAAAAAATTTGAATTTTATTCTCTCCAAAATCCTACCATTCCTCTTCAATTATATCAGATGGAAAAAATGTTCTGGCATACTTAGGTACACCAACCATATGATATTAAATAAACTCATAATCAAATCAAACAAACAAACCCTTACATTTGAAAACTAAAAATACATCTTCCCCTTAAATTAAAAAAAAAAATTATCTTAAATTCTAATTGCCTTAAAGAGAAAAACATACAAATAGAGAGAATCAAAAGCAAAATAATTTCAATATAGATTTCACAACTATCCTTGATGTTGTATAACCTAGGATAAAGCAAGGGATTTCTTTAATTTTCTAGCCATAACTATAGTACATGCTCTAATATCCTAAGTTTGATTATATTTTTCTTGTCCCATAACTACACTACAAGCTTTAATATCCTAAGATTGATTACCTTTTTTATCCCATAACATCACATCATATACCAAAAAAAAAAAAAATACTATAATTAAACATGGGATAAAAGTTGTAAATAGTATGATACCTCATATCAAACCCTGTATCCCACGAAACAAACATGACCTGCACCTATAAGATAATTGTAACACCTAAATTTAAATCTTAAACAGGCTTATTAAAATTTTATATTAATCCTTGCTTCCACTTGCCGATAATTGCAAATTTATCAAAAATCTGCTATATTAGTGCTAATAAATAATTTGATTATCTTTTGCAGGACTAAAAAGAAACTAAAGCTTGTTGGTGCGAATCTTTATATTTTCCCTTAATCCAGTCACCGTAAAATACAATTTAGATCAACAGTGATAGAATTGTTACTTATTACACATTAGCAACACATTATACTTAATCATAACAAAATACACATAATGAATAGTGACACAATCAGTCTCAAAACCTTAACTAAAGGATTTTTTTAAAAATAAGTACTTGATTCAGATGTTGAAGACTTGGAGGCACTTTTGAAGTTCTCGGCAATGAGAGATGGTTCAGATCATGAAGACCCACTAAATGATCGATGCTCGAAGGCTAAACTTCTAGAAACTTAAATCTTGAAGATTATCTAAACAATCGGTGCTCTCATTCTCTGAACATGAAGGCTAAATTTTCTATTTGCTAAGGTTTGAAAAGTTGATTTGGTGAAAGTGGTGGAGAGTTAATTCACCAATTAAGTCTGATTCCAAAACCGTACCACTATAAACCCTTTTCCTAAATGACTGGAAAACTGGTTTTAGTTACAAAGTAATTTTTCAATGAGTGAGAGAGAAAGCGCGAGCAAGCTGTGGATACATAGGTTAGGTTTTGAATGGATTAGACAGATTTGGATGGTTTTGGTTTGAAAGAAATCTTAGCGGTTGATGAATTGAAACATCAAATTTTAGCCATTACATGAGATTATATTTTGAAATGTATAAAGTGTTTTATTATATAGATTGTCTCTAACTCCAAAATTACTAGCAATGTAGCATGTACATGTGAAACCACGGATAAAAGCCAATTTCGATTTGCTATAAGTATGACATGGTCTCAAGTAAAATATAAAGAAAAACTACATTTGTATTCATCCACTCTTGCTATAAATAAAAGAAACACCCACAAATGCTAACTGAATTACATGTAAAAACAAAAAACAAAAAGAGAAAGAGTGAGAAAAAACGGTATAGATGCTAATTCTTCTTACAAAAGTCAACATATCTCAAAAGATTTTATTTTTTTCCACCTTGAGAAATCCATTTGGGAGAAAAATAAAGACTGTTTCACATAATTTCATGCTAGCATTTCCGCCCTAAGCTTGCCAAGATGTTTCGCCTCAACTAATTTATAAATGCCATTCTACTAGGAATTTCCATTCCCATAATTTCATCATCTTTCAAGAGCTACTCGCATGGACTATACCACTCTTGGTTAATATGTTTTCATTTGCTCGCATATGTTCACCAGAATATTCACACATTCATTTTTATCTGAGAAGATCCTCCAGTTTGTAAATTTGAAGACAATGGTTCCTTGAAGAAACAATGATTGGTATTTACACATCTACAAAAAAATATAATTTCATTACTTAGGTCCCAACTTTTAAGACACTCGTAGAACAAGAGACACAAAACTATAGTTTACCTTTGTGCATCGTCACAAAAGCCAACACCAAAGCTATTTTCATTGATGTCACTTGATCATTTCAATTCCATTACATTAAGCATTCAAAATCAAAATTATTATATTTAAAATATATAATTATATAAGGCCAATTGCTTAAAAAATACAGTACACAACATAAAAGAAATCTCATTTTTATAAGCTGTTTATCCATGAATTGTTGCCAGTTACCAGTAGGTAGTAATGATTTACTTTTTAATCCGATTTTAGGAAATTCATTTGTAATGAACATCAGTTCCTTTCATAGCTGGAAAGCGTATACATTGACTACGGAAGAGAAACCAATCAAATTTGGTCAATAATGATAGGACAATACAAATTTTCTAGAGTGAAAATATTATTCATATTAAAATTAGTGGCCATGATCCCAAGTATGAAGTAAACGTATAGTTTACTGAGAAGTCTATGCGAATAACTAACAAGGAAAAAAAATTTATATGACTCAATGCAAACTCAAAGTAGCAATAAACATATAACCAATTGACTTACTTTCAACCAAAAAAGAGGATTGAAGAGGATAAAAATGAAAAAGAAAAAAGACTACAAGTGCAAAAGCTTACAAGGGAGGGTAGATATCTTATTGTTGAGAAGCAAAAATGTGTGAGAATCTGATTAGGAAAGGAGTATCATTCAAGCTCCTTAATGTCATTGAATTATTAATGTAATGAAAAAACTATCTTCTACTTTTCCTTCATCTCTCATTGTATAACAAAGAATTTATGCTCCGACAATAATAACAAAATGTGAGTGCAATTTAACATTTTTAACTTGGCAACAATAGAGCCATTCTCTTATTTGTAGACTGAAAAAGGTCGTATCTAGGATCTTTTTTCAAGCGTCTATTCCATTAATTTCCTTGTCTTCCAAACATTCTCCCATAAGTTGACCGCAGCATATATGCTTACTAAAACAACACAATTGACTATTTTCTCAAGTTCCATGATAAAAAAGAATCCCTAATTACTACTTCATCAAGAGAAATATTACCATATATGTTGCATACCCTAAGAATGGCACCCCAAAGTGAGGCATTGTGATTAATATTCATCTTGCATATGAGATCATAAGCCTCTTTTAACAGTCCTCCACGTGCTAAAAGATCAACCATACAAGTATAGCGTTCAGCTCTCGGCAAGATATGGTGTTTGCTATTCATGATATTAAAGTATTCCCATCTTTTGCTAATCAAACTAGTATAGCTGCATGCAAAGAGAAGAGTTAGGAATGTAACATCATTTGGCTTCAACCCTTCACATTCCACTTTCTTATATAGAGCAATAGCCTTGTGTTTGTAACCATGCTTCCCGTATCCAGTAATCGATGAGATCCATGAAATAATATTTTTCTACCTTATTCCATTGTAAACAATTTTAGCATCTTCTATTTCTTTAGATTTTGAGTACATATTAATGAGAGCATTGCCCCATGGCAACATCATGATTAGGTTGACATTTCATTGCCAGGGCATGAATTTGTCTTCCCAAGTCCAACAATGCTGATTGGCACACATTAAGCATGGAATATAAAATAACATTATCAATTTCCAAATGCATTTGATATATCTCATTGAAGAGATCCAAGGCATCTTTACTATAGATAGCTTCACATGAAAATGTAGTGGTCAATGTAGTTTAAGATATTATATCTTATTTTAGCGTACTTTTTAAATGTGATTTGCGATCTAAACACATCCACACTTTGCATAAGTATCCATCAATAACCCAATCTGAACATTATTTGATTCAAAACCTAGTTGGATGATGAATCTATGAATTTGCATGACCATTATCAGAGGGCTTCCACCAACAGAGGCTTTCATAACACCATCGAAGGTTAAGCATTTGGGGACCAATAAAAAAGAGAAGTATATAATTAGAAAAAAGAAACAAGAAGAATTAGAAACAGTGGCAACTGTAAGAAAAAATTTTAGTGGATTTATTAGAACTCATATATTTCAAATATAATAAACAAAAGAGGAGTATATAATGATACTAATGTTCTAAAAAAAAACATATGTAAATATCTAAAGTTTTACAGTTAACCTTAACGAGATTTCATATTTTGAAATCATAGCATGATATCCTCATTATCAATACTCTCAAATATATCCTTTTAAATTTATGTAACCAAGAAATCATTTATCCATTGACCTGCTATTCGATTACTTCATTGACTTTTTATGTATTTCATTGCCAAAAAGGCTCTTTCTGTATTGGCAATAGCAACCAGTAGAAGTAATGTCAATTTTAGAAGTAACTAAACTAAAGGATATATGACATCCTTTTCTATTTCCACCAACTTTTGAGGAAGGTTATTAATTCATTTGAGTTAAGAAAACTAGTAGTTGGAGCGGATATCAAATATATAGTTTTGAAGTTGATTGTCAAGTGCCAAAAGGTCCACCACAAAATAATCACTCGGATAAAATCTAGCAAATTGGAGCAGTCTTTACTTATCATAAGCACAAAATGAATTAGTGGGATTCAAATAGGCCACAAAAAGAAAAAAATTAGTATTTACTTGAGTAAAACAATTGTTAAGCTCTTATACACTTTAATGATTATGAAGAATAACTCTACACGATAGTGGTGTAAATCTGTAATTTTTGGAGATTTACGTTATGATCTTTCATGATTTACCAAATTTTCATCCATGTTCAAGATTAAAATACTGTGCTTACTGCCAAATGAAGACAGAAGAGCTTCCCATTCATCATCCCCATAATTTGCAGTTTTTTCTTTAATGTTTTAACTAATATCATAGCATTTATCTCATTGTATCGAAATAGAGGTCTGATTTAAACGACCAAGTACAGCATCACATTTGACACCTGAGGAAGGTACAGCCCAACTAATATCTTGATCTTTCTTTTGTAGTGCATGTGATAACTGATCTGTAATCCCTTATATACTTTTCATCAAATATAAGTTGAAAGCGAATTCAAAAGATTGCACTGAGTCTAAAAGATAATGAGCTTCAACTTGTTCTCAAATTATGATACATTCTCTTGAACATACTTAAACATATCAATCACAGAAGAGATCATTGATATCAATTTAAGAATTTTTCTATAATGTGATCTCCAATATATTCACCGGCTCGTTTTAAGACTAGTTTCTTGGTTTAGTCCTCACCTACTTGAAAGTTCACCACTATTTAATGCTTTTGTAACTTTTACAACTTGCATCTCTCGAAGTTCTAACAATATTTACTAAACTGGCAACCAAGCAAAAAATTCAGCAATTATCAATCTGATTTTTAGCAACAGCAACAAGAGTCAATTGAAGCTGATGGGCAAAATAGTGAACATAAAATGTTGATTCATTCTCCCTCAAAATTAAACTCTTAAGACCATCAAATTATCCTTGCATATTAATAGCTCCGCCATAGCCTTACCCACGTATTCTTGATAAACTCAACCCATGCCTAGAAAAAAAATGATTCAATTTTTACCTTAAGTGATAAAGCAGTGGTATCGACTCCGCCTATGTTGGGGTATCCTTGATATAGCCGGTCCTAAGCCCGAATAAAGGAAGAGTGTTGTGTATTAGGTAGCCGATAGCTCACATAATACTTAATTGGATTTCATCATGGATTTGAGACCTAATGAAATTTCGTGGGAGGCAACCCCTACTTAGCGACGCGTTGTATGGTCCAAGTACAATGATAAATAACCAAGACCGCTGCATCGGTGCCTGGATACAGTGTTAAATAGGCAAATGTCCTCACACTTTCTTGGACAAATTAGGGGGTAAGGAAGCTAATCCAAAGTAAAAGGCTAAGATTAGATACTTGGAATATTAGGAGCCTAACTAGGCAACTTATGGAAGTGATGGATACAATCGAAAGGATAAGAATTGCAATTGCTTACTTACAAGAGAAAATATGGGTGGGACAGAAAGTTAAAGAGATTAAAAGGATTGGGTATAAGTTATTGTATACGAGACCTAATAGATCGAGGATTGAGGTCAGAATAGAGGTAAGCATGAACCTAAAGGAAAATATAGTTAATATAAAATGCTATGAAGATAGGATTATTGCAATTAAGTTTATGTTAGGAGAAAAGATAGTGAATGTAATTAGTACTTACGCCCCCAGGTGGGCTTAGGAAATGGACATAAAGAGAAGTTTGAGAAGGCTTGGAAGGAATGCTACTAGAGATACCCCAAGGAGAGATGGTCTTCAGAGGATAAGATTTGAACAGTTGTGTAGCACGCGACATAAATGAATACATAGAAGTACATGAGGGACATGGATACAGTAATAGAAATACCGAAGGGAATGATGTTTTAGAGTTTGCAATGGCTTATGATCTTATGGTGACAAACACCTTTTTTAGGAAAAGAGAGAAACATTTGATAACTTATAAGAGTGGCTCCTCAATGACACAGATTAACTTCTTTTTAACTAAGAAAAGAGATCGCTTAGCTTGTAAAGATAGCAAGGTTATACCGAGAGAGAGAGTTGACTTCCCAACATAGGTTGTTGATCATAGATGTGCAGCTCTAAAAGTGGACCAGAAAAAAGAAATTATGTAGATGCTCAAGGACTAAATGATAGAAATTGAAAGGTGATAAGTAACTAGCATTAAGGAAAAGAATACTAAAAGAAGACGTTTGGGCAGTAAATGAGAGTGCAAATAATATGTGGGATAAGGTAGCAGAGTGTATTAAGCGCGCAGGAAAAGAAGTCTTAGGAGAATCCAAATGAGGTACTCGGCACAGAAAGAGGAATGGTAGTGGAGCGAGGCCACCCAAGACAAGATAAGAGTTAAAAGAGAGTGTTTTAAATCTTGCCAAAAGGATCAAAATGAAGTAAACTTGGAAAGGTATAAAAAAGTAAAAAGAAAAACCAAAAAGCAGTTAGTGAGACTAAGACAAAGGCATTTGAGGAGCTATATAGGCGACTTAACACTAAGGAATGTGAAATAGAGATATTCAAGTTTGCTAAATCTAAAGATAAGAGGATCACGGACTTAAACCAAGTAAAATGCATTAAGAATGAGGATGAAAAGGTATTAGTAAATGAAAAAGAGATAAAGAAGCGTTAAAAGAGTTACTTTTACAAGCTATTTAACCAAAGTAGTAGTAGTGACATATAATTGGGGTAGCTTACCACTTCTAGGGAAGAATTGAATCATATGCTCTATAGGAGAATTAGTAGGGAAAAAGTAAAAGAAGTATTGAAAAGGATGAAGAATAGGAAAACAATTGGGCCAAAGTGTATCTCTATTGAGGTTTGGAGCTATTTGGGGGAGGATGGCATAAATTGAT
>QLOD02000009.1:15122704-15140114 GCA_003260245.2 Sideroxylon spinosum
ACTTAGTTATTCTCATACAAATGCTTGAGAGATACAGGAAAATTCTAAAGGTAATTCATATATTCATCTATGAATTATACAATTTCAAACATCGATTGAGAATTCAACAAGAATTCAAAAAGGAAATCAACTCAACCATCAATCAAACCTTGAAGTAAAGAAAGAGGAAATTGAAGCTCATTTACCTTGAAATTCCATCCAAAATCAACTACTATCCTTAATATGAATCCAAGATGGAACACTACTCGAACATAATTGAAATAGAACTGAAAATTATATTGATTGGATTCATGATCCACAAAGTAATAAGAAAGAAAATGAAATTTTCTTAGGAAACAAATAAGATCTAAATTCCTTCTCTAAAAACCTCTCTCTAAACTATGTAAATGTAAATCAAAAACTATCTATCTCAAAGTTTCCTAAATCAAAAACTAGCTATCTCAAAGTTTCCTCACGCTTTTATACAAATCCTAAATATGTGTTTGACTCACTTAGAAAAAATTCTTTTCCTGAAAAATCTGCATGGCTTTTTATTGTTCAAAGATGAATGCGGACGCTGGTCTATCCGAACAGGAGTTCAGACAGTCTTCCATACTTAAAATTTTTTTCTCTTCTTTTCTTCAAGTCCCCCTTCTACAAATCAGAGAAGTGTGCCAACAATAGTCTATCCGGATAGAGGTTCAAATAGGCTTTTACACTTAGAATATTCTTCAGCTCCAAAACTCTTCACAGCTACTGTCGATCGAACAAGTGTTCGAACAGATTCCTTTTCGGATAAAGGAACGGGTATTAGGTCCTACACCTTCTTTCCTCACTTTCTTTGTAATTTGTCTTCATTTTCTGCCAAAAATAGTGAAAACTTCCCTAGATTATATTATATGTCAATTCTCATATTTAGTTAATTAAAATGAACTGTCACTACCCATTTAATAAGTTTAATTGTACGTTTTACCATACAGTGACACCCCCCCCCCAACTTGAATGTTTGCTAGTCTCTAGCAAAAACTGAAATTTGTAAATCAATCTTTGTTTTGAAACAACTTTGCCCATTCTCAACACAATGCATCAATGTAAATTTCTTAAATTCCAAATTCACATCCTTCAAACAATCAATAATCAACATGAAACTAATAGTTGCTACACTATTTTCTTTGTAAGAATAAAATTGCAAATTCAGCTCCTTAAGTTCATATTCATTCATTAAAACATAGATTCAACTGGATCATACACAACTTTCCCTCAAGCTTTGACTTCAATCCTCCCAAGGCATACACTCTTCAAAGAATGGGAATTGGTTTCACTCTTTTGGAAGATCCCTTATAAAAAAGTAAATGTAATTCAAGCTCTAGTAAGAATCTTCCTTAAAACAAAAACAAACTATACATCAATAAAAATAGGACTTGGCATAGCTTTATAAATGGAATAATTCATCACATAAGGATATTGAATTATTTCATATTAGCATAACAATTTTTCACTTAATTATCACCTTGAATTTGTTAGGTCTTTAATTAGGTTGTAATGGGGCCAGGGGGTTAATTGTGGGACCAAAAGGAGGATGGATAATAAAAAAAGTGTCTTAAGTTTATCAATCCCCTTCTTCTGAAGTCTCACTTATTCTCAATGTGTCTCCCTCTTATGCTCAACTCTCAACCCATACACCCATTGTATGATCCTTATAAAAACATTTGTTTCATTATAACTTATAAGAGCCTTACTTGAGTCTTAGATCATTCTCAAGAGTATACACATTTTCTTAAAAGAAAATTTAACTTTGTGACAATTTGCACTTAACCATACATTTCACTGATATCAGTCTCTCAATTACATTCCTTGCTTTGAGAATCAACAAACAAGGCCCAGATCTCACCAAGGTAGTCTCCACTTACTTAGGAATAAGTGCATGTATAATTTGAATCAAAGCTATATCTAATGAAATCTTATGCACCTAATTCATTGATTTACAGATTTATTCCACACAATTCAAAGAATGAACTTCAACTGTAAGGCTTATAACAACACTTCTCACTATCAAGATAGTCATATACAATTTTCAAAAACATACATCATCACACATGTTACGATATTGAACAAAATTTCTTAGAAAATGAATAATGATTCACTCATTCATTGCCCTTACAAATCAGTATCGACATTTTCCATAAGGGGTTTTCAGTTCACAAAATAATCTTTTTGTTCAAGCACTGCTCCTTTGACGAAACAAGACAAAACAAAACAAAACAAACAAAACTGTCTTGGTGAAGACTCAAAACATAACCCTATAAACTCTAATCTTCAGCTGGAGGGTCTTCATTGGGTGGATCTTCAAGAGGAGGATCAGGGACAAAGTTTGGTAAAAGAAGAGAGAGTTTGGCTTCTATAGAATCAATTCTTTTCCCTTATTTTTGTAGCTCTCTCCTTATATGAAATTGTGAAGCCTTGATATTCCCTAGTTTCACATTAATTTCATCCCACTTATTATATATCTTTTTCATGAATTCCTCCACAATTTGGGGTTGTTTCTTTTCCAGCTGGATTTCACTCATCTCCCAAGAAGAGGCAGTGATAAAGCCTAATGGCTTAGCCATTTGCATTCCCAACTTTGACACTACTCCTTCTCTATAAATATATTTCGTTATAAATCTAGAAAATGGGAGTCTTGAAATTCCCTTCCTCACTTTAGAAACTAATGCAATGTAGCCCCATATCTGTTGAGCCAAATCAATCCTTATACCAGCATCAATGCATAAAGTAGCAACCCTTTATCGTAGCTCACTTTAGAATTATTCAAAATAGGTAATAATTGAGAACACACCAAGAAACAAAGGGAATTGAACTTAGGAAGTAACTTGTTCTTTGGTATTCTATTCTCATGCCCTTATTTAGCTCTTTTTTCCCCATAAAGATTCTTGCCAAAGAGTCTTTATCCAATCTATCTTTCACTAAGAAAGGGAATTGAGGATGTCTCACTCCCTTCAATCCAAAGACGTTAGATGTGTGGCCTGTGGAGGGAGAGATTTATTCCATTAACTTTTGAAACCATGAATCTTGTCCTCTGACCTTATACTCTATGATGTTTGCATAGAACTCTTGGACTAAGGGAACCACTGCTACTCCACTGTACTAAGCCTATTTCTCCCAACCACTTCTTTCAAAATTTTGCTTCAATTTGTACTCCTTAGATTGAAAGTGGCTCAAATTCATTCCCCTCTCAACTATGACTGGCCTCTTACTCCAATATTTCCCAAAATCCTTCTCAGCACTCCTATTAGCAAACTTGAAATCATCAAATGGTTCATTATCATCTTCTTCATACGTATCCATCTCTATTCACCTAACTACTCCTTTACATCTTCCAATTCAAGGTTCTCAACCAATTCATCTTTAGCCACTGGTATATTAATAGGCTCAGCTAAGGTTGAAACATTTTCTTTCCCCGTATTTCCTTTTCTAGGTACCATTGTAGAATTTTTCAGCTAGATTGCTCACAATTTCTTACAGGACTTCTACCAAACACCCCTTGATCACCAATTTAAATAGTAGTCAAGACCCAACCCTACAATGTTCTCAACCCCAAAATTTCCTTCCAATCAACACCTATCAACTCCTAACACTCAAGCTCAACCCGAAAAACCCAAAAATTGAGGATACAAAAGAAGCGCTTACCTAAATTGATGTCCTCATGAATTCTCAGTCTTCATTCCAAGCCCAAATAGAAGCTTAAACCTAGCTAAAAATGGTTTTAAAATGAAGATTTACGGTTGGGATTGAAGAATTTAAGGAAAATAGGGAGATTTACAATGGTCAATCAAAGGTTTCTGAAATGGCTTATCGAATGAGAATAGAACGGGTAAAAATGAAATTTGAAGTTCAAGTGTTCTATTTAGAGGTGCTCGAAAAATTTTAATTCTGGGGACAAGGCCGTGTAGACGCACGAGGTGGGAAAACTAGGTCTATTAGGACAGGGGTCCGGGCAGAAGATCTGTACTGCAATTCTGAGGAATTAAAAAATTAAAGGTTCAAATAATAATTCAAATCATTGCTAAAGAAACAGGTAATGGGGTAGGGCTAATTCAAGCGACTACTTGCAGTCGCTAATACTCACCTTAATATCTAGGAAGAACCTCTTTTTCCACTCCATCTCTCTTTTTCTCCTCCTCTCTCTTCCCCCCCTCACGGGCCCTCTGTTCCCACTCTACCCATCTACCACCTGTCACAGGAGTTCGTCGCCTCCGATCGCCAGTAAGTCTTCTGCTTTCCTTCTTCTCTTCTCCTTTCCTTATTCCCCCTTTATATATATATATCTCCCCCTCTCTGATCCGTATATATATGTAATAACCCTTTTTTATTTGTTTTCTGCCAGTGGCAGTGGCAGTGGCAATAGATAATTTTTGACAAAATAGCCATTAAAATAATTTTAAATAGGAAAAAGTTATTTTAGACAATTCTTTTAAGTTTATTGTGCTAAAAGTTTGAAATTCTAAAAGAGTGAAATGTTTAATTTTTTTTAAATTTAAAAATATTTTTCAATTCAGAAATTTTAATTTAAATTAACGCTTAACAAAAAAATAATAATTGTTTTGATAATTTAGATATATTATTTTCATTCATTAAATCAACAATCAAAATAATTTCAAATAGAAAAAAAAGGGTAATTTCAGACAAAGTACTTTATTTTTTTGAACTAAATTTTTGAAATTATAAGGAGTGAATGTTTAATTTTTTTAAATTTAAAAATATTTTTAAATTCTAGAATTTAAATTAACTCCAAACAAAAAATATAATTGTGTCTGATAATTTATTTATATTATTACCATTCATTAAAATAACCATCGAAATAATTTTAAATAGAAAAAAGGTAACTTTTGACAAAGTATTCATTAAAATAATTATAAATATAATTTTAAGTAGAAAAAATAAAATATATCCATAAAACTCAAAAATTTAACTTTAAATTGACTCTTAACAAAAAAAATTTATAATTTTTTAAATAACTTTTATATATTATTACCACTGATTAAAACCATTATTAAAAAAAATAGAATAAAAAGAAGTAAGTTGTAAGAAATTATTTTATTTACTGAACTAAAGTTTTGAAATTATAGATATGTGAATGTTTAACTTTTCAAATTTTAAAAAAATATATTTAAATTCAAAATTTAAATTTAAATTAATTCCTAGCGAAAAAAATTAATTTTTTTGTTAATTTATATATATTATTACCATTCATTAAAACAATTATAAAAGTAATGTTAAATAGAAAAGGGGATTTTTGACAAAGTATTCATTAAACAATTATAAAATTAATTTTAAATAGAAAAAATATTGAACTACCATATTTGGAATGTTTAATTTTTTTAAAATAAATTAATTAGTGTTACATTAGTTAAATTAAATTATGATATTCATAATATTAAATAATAATTTTAGGAATATTAAAATTAGGTAAATAATAATTTTGATGGATAATATTAAGCTACTAAAATATTATTATTAGTTAAAATATTAAATAATGACTTATAATATTGATAATATAATTAAATTACTTTAAATTAAATTAGTTGCTTTAATATCGTAATGGCTATATTAAATTAGTTAAACTTCTAAAAATATTATTATTATTTAAAATATTAAATAATAATTTGATTAATATTATAATAAATACATATGTATTACTAACTTAAATTAATATTAGACTGAAATATTATAATATTAAATTACAATGTTACATTAGTTCATTTATAATATTAATTTATAATATTGAATAATATTGAATTAGTTGAATTAAAAACATTAGTTGAATTATAATATTAATAGTAATATTAATTTATAATAAACTTCAATAATTATAATTTATAATACAATAATATTAATAAAAATAATAAAATACCAATAGTTAAAACTATTATTAATACACAAAACCATAATGAGTGTTTGACTAGTTTATTTTATTGCCGATTTATTTGTAGTTAATTAATTTGGTTGTTGTTAATAAATTTATTTATATCATATATTTTTGTTGTTGTAGATTTTTATTTTTAGTTAATTTATTTGAGTGTTAACTTTTTAATTTTTTTCAATTTCGAAATACAAAATTCAAAATTTAAATAACAATAATACACAAACCTATAACGAAAAATTTTAAATTAATTCAAATGATTAATCATGAGTGATAATTTCAACAAAAATTTATATAAAATGTAAAAAGACATTACTTCTAATCTACCTTTATTCATTAAAATATCAAAATCTCTAATTACTCAAATGGAGGTGGATCCTTCAACTCCTAAGATTAAACCTCGGCCATAAAATTTTCAAGATATGGCTTCAAGCGATAACCATTCACTTGCAACACTTTCCCATTCGAAGGATTCTCAATTTTCAAGCTCCGAATATAGTCATGGATTTAATGATGTAAGGGCCAACCCACCTTAATTTCAACTTTTCGAGAAAAAGATGTAGCTTAGAATCATACAATAGAACCTTCTAGCTTACATACAACTCTTTTTGCAAAATTGTTGAATCATGCAACCATTTCATGGTAATCTTAGAGGCCTTTGAGCTCTTATAAGCATTATGTCTAATTTCTTCCAACTCATTCAATTGCAATTTCCTATGAATGCCCAACTCATCTATGTTTTCATTGATATATCCTATAGCCCAAAATAATTTATGTTCCAACTCGATGGGCAAATGTCAAGCCTTTCCATAAACTAGCCTATAAGGAGATATGCCTAAGATGGTCTTATATGTTATTCTATGCACCTAAAGTGTGTCGGTTATTCTTAAAGACCAATCCTTCATATTTGGGTTCACTGTTTGCTTAATTATCTTTTTTATCTCTTTATTGGTTAATTTGATCGGACTACTGGTTTGGGGATGAAAAGCTATTCCCATCTTGTGAACTGCCCCATATTTCTTCATTAACAAGCGTACGGGTCTATTGCAAAAAATGTGTCCCTCTACGTTAATCATTGCCCTAGGCATGCCAAATTGGGAAAATACATTGTCTTTCAAAAACTTGATTACTACCCGATGATCATTTGTTCTAGTGGGAATGGTCTCTACCTATTTGGACACATAATTAACGGCCACCAAACTGTACTCATAGCCAAATGAGTTCAAAAATGACCCCATGATATCCATTCCCCAACAATTAAAGATATCTAAAACATTGATCGGGTGTAAAGGCATTAAATTCCTCCAAGAAAGGCCTCCAACACTTTGACACTTATCACAAGCAAGGCAAAGAGCATATACATCTCTAAACATTGTGGGCCACTACAGTCGACACTCTAAAATCTTAACTATAGACTTTTTAGCCGAAAAGTGGCCTCTACATACTAAAGTAGGATAGAATCTCATCATACTCTGAAGCTCATTATCAGGAATACACCGCCTAATGACTTGATCCAGACAATATTTGAAAGGATAAGGCTTATCCCAAAAAAAGAATTTCACATTTCTAAAAAATTTATTTCTAACCAGTAAAATCCAATGCGAAGATGTCATTTCTGAAGCTAAGTAGTTTGCTATATCAGTAAACCAATGAACCGGAAAAGACTCAACAGCGGACACAAGAATCAACTCCTCATCCGGAAAAGTCTCATTAATGGGAGGATGAAAAGCAACTAAGTCCTAGTAAGGAATTCTAGAGAGATGATCAATTACCACGTTCTCTGCCTCTTGTTTATCCTTGATCTCTAATTGAACTCCTGAAACAATAAAATCCAGCTAATCAATTTAGGCTTGGAATTCTGTTTGGTGAGAATGTATTTCAAGGCAGCATGATTGGTGTAAACTATGACATGTGAGCCAATCAAATACGTCCTAAACTTGTCAAGTGCATATACTACTGTCAATAACTCCTTCTTAGTTGTTGTGTAATTCCTTTGGGAGTCACGAAGGGATTTACTGGTATAGAATATAACAAAAGGTCTTTTATCTTTTTTTTAACCTAAAACTGCACCACGGGCACAATCACTGGCATCACACATCAACTCAAATAGTAACATCTAGTCAGGTGTCTAGATAATAGGAGCTGACGTGAGCAACACCTTTAGTTTTTCAAAAGTAGCCTGACATTCTGAGGTTCACTTAAAAGGTGCATTATGTGCTAGAAAATTACACAAGGTTCGGGCTATAGCACTAAAGGATGCAATGAATCTCTTATGGAACCCTGCATAGCCAAGGAACGACCTACACATCTCGAAGTAGGAAGCTTTTGGATAATTTCTACCTTAGCTTTGTCTACTTCTATACCCCTAGAGGAAACAATATAGACTAGGATGATATCTTGTGTCACTATAAAGTGATATTTCTCCCAATTCAAGACTAAGTTCTTTTCTTCGCACCTAGCTAAAATTCTCCCCAAATTCCAACAAGTTTCAAAATCATTCCTATAAATAGTGAAATCATCCATAAATACCTTTTCTACAAAATCATTGAAAATACTCAGTATGCCCCTTTGAAATGTGGTTGGCGCATTACACTAACCAAAATGCATGCGTCGGTAAGTAAAAGTGCCGAAAGGGCATGTGGTGGTCTTTTCCTGATCTTTAAGAGCTAGTTCAATCTGGATATAGCCCGAATATCCATCAAGAAATACAGTAGAATGGTTGCTCTGCTACCCTCTTTAATACTTGATCAATAAAAGAAATAGGGAAGTGATCTTTTCTAGTCACGGCATTCAACTTCCTATAGTTAATGCACATGTGTCTACTTGTTTGGATCCTAATCGGCACTAATTCATCACTATCATTTTTAACAACTTTGACTCCAAAATTTTTCGGGACAACTTGGGTAGGACTCACCCATTGAGAATTAGAAATGGGATATATGATCCCAGTATCTAGAAGTTTTAAAACTTCTTCCTTAACAACTTCCTTTATGCTAGGATTCAACCTCCTTTGAGGTTGTCTCACCGACTTAGCTCCCTCCTCTAAATATATAGAGAGTGTGTAAATGAGTAGCTAATCCTATGAAGATTAGCTATAGTCCAACCTATGGATTTCTTATGTCCTCTTAACATTTCCACTATTTTCTCCTCTTGATCCTTGGTAAGTTGGGAAGATATTACCACCGAGTATGACTTTTCCTCTCTTATAAATGCATAATTCAGGTCACTAGGAAGTGGTTTCCTATCGGACTTAGGTGGCTTAACCATATAAAGTTCAAACTTAGCTTAGGATGGGACAAGGTCCTCTATAGGTTGGTTAGACTACCCTATTGACATAATGGGTGCACTATCTAACTTGTTTAAGACCTCCAAAACCTCTTCATCACTAACCGCATCCATATAGTCAACTCCATCTCACAATGTTAACACCCTCTCTAAAGGATCACTTATAAGCTCCTTTTCAAAATACTTTTCAGTAACTGTTTGAATCAAGTCTATCTCTCCTTTTTCCTCCTTATCCATCGGTTTCTTAGTGACTTAAAAAATTTTTATTTTTGCCATCAAATTTCTAAAAAAAAATCTTCATGAGACCATTCCTACAATTGATAACAGCATTATTAGTTTCTAGGAAAGGTTTTTCTAAAATGATAAGAACCGGTAGAATAGAAGTCTGAGGAGTGGGTTGAGTGTCTAGAACAATAAAGTCCACTGGATGAGAAAACTTGTCCACTAGAACGTGTACATCCTGTAAAATGTACCTAGGAATCTTAGCCAACCTATCAGCTAATTACAAGGTTACTCTAGTCAGCTTAAGCTCCCCTAAACTCAACTGTTGGTAAACTGTGTAACGAAGAAGGTTAACACTAGCTCCTAAATCTAGTAGAGCTTATTTACTTTATGCTCTCCTATAACACATGTAATGGTAGGACAACCTCGGTCATTTTATTTTGGCGGGGTCTTATACTATATGCTAGCACTAGCTTGTTATGCCATGAAAGCTTTTTCCTTAACACTCACCCTTCTCTTGACAATACAAGGATCTTTCAAAAACTTGAAGTAAGAAGAGACATGTTTGATGGCATCTAACAATGATAGGTTGATCCTTACTTACTTAAAAACCTCGAAGATCTCTGAATTCAACAACTCTTTTTTTAACTTATTCAATCAGTTCAGAAAGGGTGGTCGAGGTTGGAATTCTATAACCTACTCTCTCTCTTTTTTCCTATCCTTATTCTCCTCAACTTTAATCTTTTTCTTCTCTTCGACTATCTTAGCTCTCATAGTTTCTTTCACAATATCATAATTCTTTATTACCTCACCATCATCACTCTCTCCTCCCTCAACTATACTCACATTTCTCACTGCTCTCCTCTTTTTCTCTATACACCATCCACTCTTTCTTATTCACCCTCAATAACCTAGGATCAACTGGGCTTTTAATCACATTCCCATTCCTCAATGTAGTAATTGATTGCACATGCTCTTGGTTTGACTTCTCCTCTAAAGTCTCACTCATATGAACTTGATCTTGAGGGTTTTGAATAGTATGAGAAGGCAATCTACCCTCTTCAAATTAACTTTAACTTTGTATGAGCTTCGTTAATTGGTTCCTAATGTCCTCAACGGCTTTCTTAGTAGTTTGATTATTAATACCTATTTGACCTTAAATGAACTGCTAAAGAACGTCTTCTAAGGGAGACTTCCTATATTAAGGTTGGAAGGAACTAGAGGATGAACCTTGAGCTTGACCTTTGAGAAGGGTTCGAATTGAACTGTGAAGGATATGATGCACTAACTTGATCATTTCTCTATGAGAAGTTGGGGTTGACCAAGCCTGGGGTTTACTTTGGTATTGCTTAGGGAAGGTATATGAAGTATTGGTGTTCGAAGTTTCCCAGTACAAAACTTCTTTAAAGGCTGGCATGGTGGGGCACTCATTGGTACTATGATCAAACACCTCACATATGACACCACTTACTTTCCTCTCACTAACCATATTCATTTTCTTAATCTCCAATGCTTTCACCATTCTAGTAAGAGCAGCTATCCTAGCACTTAAATCATCATTCACACTCAACCTTAACTTCCCACTAGGTTGTGCTTGTGCTTCTCTAAACTCGAACTGTATAGGTGGTGCTCCCTCCTAAACCCTAGTTTTTTTAGCTAGCTCTTCTAAAGACTCATAAGATTCGTTAGTAGACTTATCTAGAAACTAATCATTATTTACGGTACTCACTAATTGTTTAAGTTCCGTTAGCAAAGAATCATAAAAGAAACTGCATAAATGCCAAATTGGAAATCCATGACGTAGACATGCATTGTTCAAATTCTTAAGCCTCTCCCATGCTTGAAAAAATGACTCACTAGGTTAGCATGCAATGTTTATGATCTATTTTTGCATCATCAATTTTTGGTAAGCAAGAAAGTATTTTTTCAAAAAGTCTACTTACATTTCCTTCCATGTGCCAATGGAACGAGGTCTTAAGGAATTAAGCAAGATTTTAACTTTATTCTTCTTGAAAAATGGAAATAACCACAGTCGCATAGTGTTTTCGCTAACATTCTTATCCATGCATGTGGTACACACATCCTCAAATTTCTTCATGTATGTATATGGATTTTCTAAGTCTATGCCATTAAATATAGGTAATAATTGTATTGTGCTAGGCTTGAAAGTAAAATTCCTCTGATTTAGAGAGAGAATTATGTAAGAAGAAGAAATTTGTCGCACCTGATGCAACAACTCCCTCAATGGTTGTGCATCTAAAGGTATAACAGCCTCAGGACCATCTTAACCATTATTAGCTCCTAAATTCTCCATTAGATGTGCTAAATCAGTAGAAACAGAAGATGATGGTGATTGTGGTTCAAATGATGTGGATGAAGAAGTCAATGAATTCCCACATAGGTTGAGGTTCTAGATGTAAGATAGACTGAACAATTCTACCATATCTAAGATGCAACAAGTCAGCAAGCACAAGCAATTTATGAATGCTTACTACCAGTAGCTTATTTCAATCTTAAAATCTACCAATGTTGAAATTAAAAAAGATGGAACAAGATTACCCAACGAGTATGCAATCCGTCATTGAAAAATGGTGGCGAAATTCACTCCTCCTAAGCTTCCAAAACAAATCCTTATTCAAGGCTCCCTAGCAACGATGCCAAAAGTGCTTACTCGATTCCAATGTATATAAATATTGGCTCAACCCCAAGTGTAGGATGTCTATTAAAGCATAATAACCAATAAGTGCCGGATCGTGTCTTCATAAAGCTTTAATAGAAAATCGATGAACAAACAAGTTTGAAATTTGTTAAGTGAAAATCAACTCCACAAAGAATAATAGTGATCGTTTTTTGAGTTGAAAATGTTGTTTGGTTGGTTGTAGTTTCAATTTGATGTGATTAAAATGTAAGATCCAAATCAATTCACGTAGTGAATTATATAGAATTTTAATATGTTAATTAACTCGACCTAAACTTAAAAGAATTGATCCGAAGATTCTTTACATTGAAGATCAAATTAGAATGATTGAAAAATTGAGTTGAATTAGAATTTAAGTTCAAAAACTTAGTTGAAGCCCTAGATCAAACACCTAATATGCATAATTCATAATCGAACATAAGAAATTTAATTTAGCAATTCTCATACAAATCCTTAAGAAATGCAAAAAAAATTTGAGGGTAATTCATATATTCATTCATGAATTATACAATAGAGGTTGATTGAGAATTCAACATGAATTCAAAGAAGAAATCAACTCAGCCATCATAAAATCTTGAAGTAAAGAAATAGGAAATTGAAGCTCATTTACCTTGAAATTCCATACAAGTTCAACTACTATCCTTGGTTTGAATCTAAGACGGAACACTACTCACATATAATTGAAATAGAACTGAAAATTGTATTGATCGAGTACATGATTCACAAAGTAATAAGAAAGAAAATGAAATTTTCTTAGGAAACAAACAAGATCTAAATTCTATCTCTAAAAACCTCTCTCTAAACTATGTTAATGCAAATTAAGAACTTTCTATCTCAAAGTTTTCTCACACTTTTATACAACGCCCAAATATGTGTCTCCACACTTTTATTTACAGAACAAATTTCTACTCGACTGTCCAGATAGGGTCTCCACACTTAGAAAAAATTATTCTCTTGATATTTGTGTGGCTTTCTATTGTTCAAACACTGGTACGGACATAGGTCTATCTAGATAAGGGTCCGGACATTCTTCTTTACTTAGAATTTTTTTTTCTTCTCATCTTTAAGTTCCTCTTCTGTTGATCGGATATGCGTGCAAATAATAGTATGTCCACACAAGGATTTGAATGGGCTTTTACACTTAGAATATTTTTCACCTTCGAAACTATGCATAGCTACTGTCAATGGAACAGGTGTTCGAATTGAGTTCTGTCCAGATAGGGGTCTGAACAGGGATTAGGTCTTGCACTTTTGTCTTCATTTCATGTAAAACATAGTGAAAACTTCCTTAAATTATATTATTTTTCAATTTTCACATTTAGTTAATTAAAATGAACTATCACTACTCATTTGAGGAGTTTAATTATACATTTTACTGTACAATCAAACCCATGAAAGGAAGGTAAAAATTGAATCACTCCATGCTTAAAATGTAAAGGTCTTTGATTTTCAGGCCAAACAATACAAGACTCAGGTGTTGTTTCTACTAGTGCACCTGGTCTTTTAGTTTTATAGGAGCTGCTTGAGCTTGACCATTATTGGCTCTTGGAATTATTCCATCTGCTCCATTAGCTTCACCCTTCATTTCTTGTGTGGTGGATGATTATGAAGTTGAAAAAAGATTTACTATTAATTCAGAATGTGCGAAAAGAGAGTTCATGAACTCGGAATGCCTAAGTCTGCTTGATTCCCCCTCGTTCCCCAAGCACTCACAAACTAAATAAAGAAGTTCACTAGATGCTGGCATTTGGAACGATTTCCAAACACTAGAAGGAAGAAGTAATTTTTTTCTTTTAAAAAAAAAGACAGAAGAGTAATAACCTAGAGTTATCCCGAATGAATTAAAACTAAATTCCCCTATAACGGCGCCAAAAACTTGACTGCCTCACAAATGTCCAATTAAACTTAACCCCCCTATATAAGGGTGTGCGGTGTAATTTTATCTGGTAGGACCAAGATCGTATCCACAGGGAATTTGATCGAAACCTAGGGTTACTAAGTTATTCTAGTCTACTATTCTCTTTGAAAACAATAAAAGTAAAATCAAGTTTGGTTTTGAAGAGATTTTTCTTACCACTACTAAACAACGAATTTAAATGGTAATAATTAAATTAACTTAAAAGAAAATACTCAAAATAAATCTAACCTGACTATGGAAAACTATAAGATTTAAAATACTTAAACTAAAGCAAGGGAATATAAACTAGAGTTTTAAAAGAATAATAAACGACTTTGATCCAACCTATCAATCCAGATGGATACCTTATTCTCATACTAGATGTGATAAAAGGATATCATTGTTAAAACGTTTACTCCAAATTTCTTTTCAATGATTTTGAAGTATGAAGAAAGTTTTAGTCAAGCAAATGTCATCAGTGATTTCGGCAAAATATCGTCGACACCATGAGTTTTCAACAGATTAAAGAAAGTTCTAATCATGTGAATATCAGTAGTGATTTCTATGAAAAATGGTCTAGGTTGCTTGCTTTCGAAAGTTTTGAAGAGCAAAAGAATACGAAAGTCTAAAAACCCCTATGTCTAATCTTTTTGCTTTCAAAGTGTTAAGAAAGTTTTAATCATATGTGGGTAACAAGGATTTCAAAGAAATATGATTAGCCACGTA
Organism: Sideroxylon spinosum; assembly: GCA_003260245.2. Classification (NCBI taxonomy): domain Eukaryota; kingdom Viridiplantae; phylum Streptophyta; class Magnoliopsida; order Ericales; family Sapotaceae; genus Sideroxylon; species Sideroxylon spinosum. The sequence goes on from QLOD02000009.1 coordinate 15,137,432, forward strand.
AGTTTTCGAAGATTTTGAAAGGTATAAAATTGATCTAGGAAAATAAGAACCCTAGCAAGCAAGTTTCCATTCACCTACAACATTCAAACAAGGATTCATCTATCATTGATGGGTTTAATCACGTATAGATCTACGCTAGCATATGCTAGAAAGAAAAGTAAAACAGAAAATAAAAAGGAAGGTAAAGAAAGCAAACTCCATTGAAACAAATTCAACAATTTTGCATTGAAGAACAGTTGCGTAATTGAAACTTTAAGCCAAACTTCATTACCAACTCATTGAAAATTCTCTAAGAATTAAGGAAAAACACTTAGAAACTAACCCTAAAATATATAAATGACTATGTAAAAGTTTGATACAGCATGGTATTTATAGAGAAGCTTGACAAAACCTTAATCTTGGAGTATCAAGGATGCCGTGTTTGGATGCTAGGCTTGTCGTTCGAACACTAGAGGCAGTGTTGAACTTTTACTTTTATCGTTCAGACTTTCGGAGTTCTGAAGGTTGGCATCTAGGCGGTGTCCAAACACCAACTTAGGATAGCTCTTTTCGGCTTCTTTTTTGTTCCTCATCTGACCCTTCAATCTCCTTTGTGCTTATTCCTGGTATTTTCTTTACTTTTTGTTCTTTTGTCTGTAGAAAAAGATGAGTTTCTGTAAGTAACATTAAACCATATTAAAACACATGAAATAATAAGAAATACTAGTTAAAAACAAGAAGAATTAGAGCTAACAATTATGCTTTTCAAGTGAATCAATTGTCATCAATAATGCTAATATTTATATTGATATGATATTATACTACCAACAGCATCTCAACTCAACATCACAACTAATTAACATGACACAACTCATCACTACAACTCACGCACACACATGTAAATTCACAAACACATATAACTAAGTACGTTGAATGATTAGCCCACGGGCACTATGCCTAATCTAAATACAACATCCCTCCATATCTGCATCCACACCTTAGCCAGGAAAAATATGCCATTGTAGGAATCTTTGATCGTAACTATAGAAAATCGCTATGCCATCTTAGGCATCTATATCACTTTGAAAAAAACCAAACCCTCTGCTATATGTCTTAAATTTTCATAACAGTGCATCACAACATAGTAACACATCTTAAATTCATGTCAAATAAACACCTACTATGCAGGAAAAGCATAGTCGTCTAGATGCACGTTCGTATGGATATCCATATGTACGTGGATTCTGACAGAATTCTATCATTAAAGCAGAATAAACAAGAACAATAGTCATGAAGACGGTGCCCAGGCATCTGTAAACAGCAAAAGTACGGACGATCCTTCAAATGCTAATAGTCAAAAAGATTAAATTTTATTCAGATCATGCTTTATGTTCACCATTTTTAAATTATTTTCAATTATTGGTAATATTCTAGCCAAAATTTCCCAAACTCAACAACTTCAAATCATTTAAAAACATGCTGTTGGTATGGGAACTCCATCATATCAAACAATTATGAACATGCATGGATGTTTCATTAAGTAAACTTACATGCTATCCTTAAACATGAAACACAATCGAAATCACTTTCATATAAGCTATTTACGCAACAAGAAATGCTTAAAATTCCTACCTTTTATGCCGGGACTCCAACTAAGATTGAAGATGTAAGGAACGTGAGCATGGATGAGTTTCGTTTGTTTTTCTTCTTCTCCTTCCTTTCCTTTTCTTTTCTTTTCTTTTTTTTTTTTTTATTTTTTATTTTTCCGCTTCTTTCTCCTTCTTCTTCTTCTTCCTCTCACATAACACACATATACACATGCAAGCTAACCCTCTGTATTTTTCTCTCAAGCCCTTAACTGTTCAACTCACCAAACTCCCTCTCAATTTCAGCTCAATGTAATGTTCGATTCAAACTAACCCACTATCCATGCGTATATTATATATATTTTTTAGGTTAATTAAGTGGCCAACCAAGTTAACACTCAAAAGGTTGCTTGGAGAGGTGTCCAGGCAAGTAAATGGGTGGTCCATCCTCCCATGCAATGTGTGTATCTATATCAAAACTTTAGTTAGTGGAAATTTGTTAAGAAACCCAAAAATACATAGACGTATAAACGATCGTTCGAACGGACAAATCTGTGTGAGTGAACTCTCTGACCTAGAAAATTTCAATGGTATAACATGCTAAGTTTATGTAAAATGATCATTTTACCTCTTATGACGAAGCTATACAAAATTTAATTGAACTAAAATAAATAAAATATTCAAATAAACGTATGGGTCATCAAATAAACTCAATATTAATATTATAATATAATTAACTCAAGGAAATGATATATATAACTTTTTTAAGTCGATGAAATAATATGTTATCTTATTTAATTTTATATTTAAATTTTTTTCTTTTACTTTTTTCTAAATAATACCCTAATTTCGTTAGCTTTGGTACGAGATACAATCTATCCTTGATGTTCCCTCAGCAGACCACAAACTCTCCGTTATGGATCCTATGCCACTCAAAAAAAAAAAAGAAAAAAAAAAAGGAATTTTATTCGATGTTGTGGTTGGGACAATGGGACAAAACCCGGAAAAATCAGAAGTCCCAAGTAGCCCCTGAAGCACCTGTGACTCGTTTGTTTTTGTGCTTTGGGAAGAGAGCGAGAAGCGGCCATGGAGACTGCCATTTGCGGTCGAGTCGCTCT
>QLOD02000009.1:15156702-15174744 GCA_003260245.2 Sideroxylon spinosum
AAAAAAGCCTGGCAAAGCTACTATCAAAGTAGTATCCATTTTCGATCCATTCAATTATGATGAGGTATGAGTAATGGGGGTTGAATAATTTATTCCTAGTCCCTGAGAAATCTGGAAGCTGTTTCCATCTCAAGATCTGTCAATTGTGGTGCTCCCTGCTTATCTGAATTGGACACCAAGTGAGAGTAGTTGATGGTGCTTATGGTTCCATCTTCCAGTCCTTCTCGTTAAAATTAGCGTCTTCTAATAGTGAATTGTACATAGATCTTCGAGTTAATGGAGAAAAACATATGCATAATGTTATGTCTGCAGTCAACAAAGATGGCGATTTCCATGATGAAAAACCAAAGCCTTCTGTCTGGTCAACTTCACCTGCTGTTTCAACTCCATCAGAGAAGAGGAACACAAGAAGAAGACACAAAGATGATGTGAACTTGAACAGGCAGTCGCAGCAGAAACCCAGAAAGAAAAAATATTGGCCCAAAGTAGTTGGAGGCAACACAAAGAAGACTCCAAAACCTGAAACTCCACGTCCTTCAACTCCAAAACCACGCAAGCGTGTGACCCCCAAGAAAGGTTTAGGTGAGACAAGGAATCTCAAAGCCTCCACCAAGCCATCTGAAAATTTTGGTGTTGATGGTCAAACAGCTGGTCCAGGGGCTGATTATGTTCCAAAATTCTGCAGACGAACTCTCAATTTTGAATCTTCCCTGCAAAACTATGAGAAAGAATATGGAAAAGATGCTAGAGTCATTATTCATCAAATTCAACAACGGGAAAAGAAAATGGACGGGTCATTACATGACAGAGAGTCAATTATACAGGTTATAGAAGGCAATGAAATGATTATTGAAAAGTCAGCTAATATTGCATTTTGCTTGAACCAGACTAAGAAGAGGATTCAATCTTCCATCTCAAGGGCAGAGAGTGGAGCTTCTAATGATCCCCATGCCAAAAATGCGATAGGTTACCACTACAATTTCTTCAGAGTTTACCGAAGGATATTCCGGCCGAATCAATGTCTATGTAATAGCAGAAAACTTGGACCCAACTTTCCAAGGATATGCAAGAAAAGGAGGATGAAGAGACGGAAGGCAAAAAAATTTTCGTATTTTTTAGCTGCAGAAGGTAGAATGGAGACAAAAAACATGACCATGCACAGCAGTCTACAGTCTATTGTAGCAATAGAAGATAGCCAGATGGTAGCTAGAGCTGCAAATGATCCCCATGCTGAAAATCTGACAAGTTGCCACCGCAATTCTTGGAAATTCCGCCAAAGGATATTCCTGATGAATCAATGTCTACGCAATAGCAAAAATCTTGGACCCAATTTTCGAATGATATGCAAGAAAAGAAGGATGAGGAGACGGAAGGCAACTAAGAGTATGTGTTGCCGCTTTGGAATTTCATACCGTGATGGCGCAATGCGCAACTCTCAGAGGGGAAGTATTTCATCCATACATTGTCAGGCAGCAGACAACAATCCAAATTCAATAAACTGTGACCTATCTAACAATCCAAATTCAATAAAGCGTGAGCTATCCTTAGTGCCACTAGCCACATCAAAGAAGAAGAGGTCCAATAAGTTCTCCCGAAGGCTCAATTTAGGTTCTTTAACTGTACATCCTAGTTGTAACTTGTTGGCATCTGCTCCTTCTAGACAAACCCGTAATGGTAGATTTTGGAACCTGGAAGTGCTACATGCAGATAGTGCAAACATGGTAACAAAGAGTCCGATTACGTTAAGGTTCTTCCTTGGCAATGCAACTTCTGACCAAAATAGAAGGAAAGGTTGCCCAAAGGATGTCTTGTTGCCTATAAAAAGTAATTACCATAACCCTGTTGGTGAAGTATAATGTTGGTTCCAGTTTGTTGTCAATTATTAATGGTTTAGTAGTTAAATTTTGTTGTATATTTGATGCAGGCTTTCAAGGTGAGTTTTCAATGGCATTCGGAGATGTTGTTGAGAGACTACAAAATCTGCATATCAGTGATGAAGATGGTCAACTCTTAGTACAAAATCAAAATGTGGTACACAAACCAGTAATTCTCTTTAATTCTACGAAGCGAAAACCCCCACCAAAAGTTGATATAGACCAAGAAACAATGAGAGTGTGGAAACTACTCATGGCAAAAGGAGATGAAGACATTGAAGAAGAAAATGACAAGGATAAAGAAACATGGTGGGAGGAACAGAGGGAAGTTTTTCGTGGTCGGGTGGATTCCTTCATTGCTCGTATGCATCTTGTACAAGGTATAACATTGTTCCGCTCATCAACTAAATGAGGATATTATGTTGCTGACATAGCAGAGGTATCTTGGTATCATAATTGTCTTCATTTCCATTATTTAATTGCTACATAACTAATTTCACAGATCAATCACCACAGAAAAAGCCATAAACAAAGAAAATACAAATAACAACGTAGCTTTTCAGAACTCCTGGGAGTTGAATATTATTAATTTAACACTCTTGCTGTTTCTTCCTTCCATCACTGTTCAGAAGACTTAATAGCCCTATCACTAATTGAAGATGTATGGCCTGTACAGAGAAGGATTAATGTAGCCAAAACTGGCTGGATCAAACTCTTTGAAGTTGAGCTGTTGAGGTTGCCAATTAGCAAACTCTGTGTTCCCTGTATTGATTACTTTCTTGAATGTAGCATGCAGTTGTTATTTTTATATTTTTAGATTCCACACATCTAACCCGGAAAAAGAAACGTGTCCTGAATAGTGTGCAACTTCTACTGTATGTTTGAATAAATGCATATTTACTCACTGCAAAATGATGGATTTCACAGGAGATAGACGTTTCTCACCATGGAAAGGCTCAGTGGTGGACTCAGTGATTGGAGTTTTCCTAACTCAAAATGTGTCAGACCATCTTTCAAGGTAAACTCGACTTTAAATAGCATGTACCTTAAGCTTGTGGCTGATGATCTTCTTACATCTGATCTATAGCTCTGCCTTCTTGTCTCTTGCGGCAAAATATCCCATTCGGTTTACTACTAACCACAAAGCATGTGATCAAGAAGGAGAAGTGGCATGTATTCAAGAATCAATTGTAGGTAATATAGGAGGAGAAGTCAAGCAAGAACTTAATGCAACTGCTAATCAGTCTCTTGTTTCTGACACTGACCTAGATATGGGTCATGAATTGGTAGAGAGCAAAGTCAAAGAGACAGGAGGAGCAATTTCATATGAAGCAGAAGACAGCGTAGTAATCCAAGATAAATTTCCACATCAGAATACCATGGATTACTTAATTCATGCAAATTCATCAAGCACTTCTATACTCTCCGTCCCTGAAAGATCTAGTTGTTCAACTGAGAATTTTCTGTTGAAGGAATCGGCTTGTCTCCAGGAACTTGGCAGTGGTGAAAATGTGAAATTATTATGTGATGAAAGTTTAATTGATTGTAAGTGTCAAGTGCTACCAGAATGCAGTTCACAAGCTGAAGTCACGCTAGTAAAGGGCTGGCCCATGTGCGAGTATCACTTGAGAGGAAGTAAAACCATCCAACAGACTGAAACTCCCTCGAGGAAAAAGCAAAATAAAACTGAGGAAAAGCAAACAAACACAATTGACTGGGAAGATTTGAGGAAAAAATGTGCAGGTGTTAGAGCAAGAGAAGCCCTGGATTCCCTAGACTGGGAGGGAGTCAGGCAGGCAACAGTTGATGAAGTTGCAGACACCATCAAAGAGCGAGGTCAGCATAATATCCTTGCGGAACGAATTAAGGTATATCAAGGGCTGAAATTTTGACAAAGGGAGCTTCAGATAACACTACTCATCAGATATCATGATCCTTCATAAGAGCTCACAGTTTTCACTGAATTGTTCCAGGACTTCCTAGAACGAGTGGTTAGAGAGCATGGAAATATCAACCTAGAGTGGCTGAGGGATGTTCCACCCGACAAAGCTAAGTAAGAGAACATATATAATTAGATCTGTAATCTCAAGTTTGCTTCTTGTAAGAATATTACTATAGGCAGGACGTCAAGTAATGGTGAGTAATATATTCAAATTTGATTTGTGCATTGTCCATGTTCTAGGGAGTACTTGTTGAGCTTTAAAGGACTCGGTTTGAAAAGTGTGGAGTGTGTAAGGCTTTTAACACTTCAACATCATGCCTTTCCAGTAAGATCATATCGAAACTTTTCATGAGTTATTAGCTTAATAGAATTTGATTATGCTATAACTACTTCATGATTCTTAATTCAACAAGGTTGATACAAATGTTGGACGAGTAGCAGTTCGTCTAGGATGGGTTCCTCTGCAACCACTTCCTGAATCACTTCAGATACATCTTTTAGAGCAGTAAGTGCTGTTATAGGAACTAATCAGTATAAAACAAGTTACCTAATCAAATCAAAATTCCTAATATTGTTCTGCTTTAGGTACCCGCTATTGGATACTATTCAAATTTATCTGTGGCCAAGGCTGTGCAAACTTGATCAACGAACACTGTAATTCCTAGGGTTTCCCATTACAAGAAGAATCTCCAATATATCTGCATGCATTCTTGATATTCACTACTTAAATGTACATTATAGCAGAGCTGCTTTATCATCACCAAATGTTTTTCACGCATCTGGTATTTTATTGAATACAGGTATGAACTACATTATCAGATGATTACTTTTGGAAAGGTATAGTAGCATCTTGTTCAAAATAGTTTATTGTACCACAGTTTCTCAATTTGATTTCTATTACAAAATAAAACTAATGTGACAACATGGCTGTACAGGTTTTCTGTAGAAAGCAAAAACCAAACTGCAATGCATGTCCAATGAAAGGAGAGTGCAGACACTTTGCAAGTGCATTTGCAAGGTTTAGAACCTCCCAATTCAGCCTTTTACTTCGCATACAAATTTTGTTTTTCTTTTTTATTTATTTTTGTTTGGGGGACTGGGTGGGCGTTTGATGGATATGCTACCCACCTTTGCATTCAATGTTTAATTATCCATAATAACATGATCTTACACGATCCTAGCTGTCTTTTGTCTATTAGAATCTTTCTGTGTAACGGAAATAGATATTTTTATTTATTTTTTTTTTTGAAAGGTATATTTTTATTTTTATTACTGTTACTAAAGCAGAGAAGGATGAAAAAAAAAAAAAAAAAAAATTGATTAACAAGAATAAAAGCCATAAGCATTCTGACATTTATAGAGCAGCAGTTAATGTTTTGTTTCTAGTTTCTTGTATATTATATATATATAAACCTTAGGGTTTGGATTGACTGCATTTTAAAATGATATTAGCCCTGAGTGTTCATTAATACATGCTATTATAGGCGCATGCTTCTATGAATTGAATTACTAACATAGTATGCAAAATGCAGTGCTAGGCTTTCTCTGCCAGGGCCGAAGGAGAGAAGTATAGCGAGTTCAATGGCTCCAGCTGCAGCCTTTCAAAACTCTGACATGGACATTACGCCAGCAACTGAGTCCCTTCTTGGGGCTACCTTCTCAGAATCAAGAGACCAAAAGAAGAGCTGTGAGCCTATTATTGAACATCCACCATCTCCAGAACCTGATCGTACCAAAAATCTAGAGAGGGACATTGAAGATTTTTATGACGAGTCTGAGGATGATATACGTACCATCAGACTTGATACTGAAGGCTTAAAAGAAAAAATACGGGAGTTGGTCTATGAAAACAATAATCCATTTGAAGAGGGTGAAATGTCAAAAGCTCTCGTTGCTTTGACATCAGAAGCTGCTTCAATTCCCTTGCCCAAACTGAAGCATGTCAGCCGGCTAAGGACAGTGCACCATGTGTAAGTGTGCAATATGCATCTCCATATTTTCAAGGAATTTTCATATTACCGACACAAGCACAGGACAGTCAGACAGTACAATAGAATTTGGCTCCAAAACAAATTTGAAAACTTGAGAGAGTCACCAATTTCATTCATGATGATAACAAAAATCCTATAACCAAGAGGCTTGAGAGACTAGTGGCACATTTTCCTTTTCAGATAACGACTAGTAGCTGAAAGCTAGACATGAAAATTTCACACAAGTAAAATGTCTATAATATTTTCAAACCATCCATGATATCTAAAATATATGTTTGGATGGTATGACATGTTTTATATTGACATATACTTGCATGCAGTTTATTTACAAGATGTAGAAGTAAATTATGCCCTATGTTGTGCATGCTGATTTAGTTATTTAATGCAGATACGAGCTTCCTGATTCACACCCTATTTTAGCTGGGGTAAGTTGCATCACACTCTGTTGCACAATTATTTTAATATTGTTTACGTGCATCCATATATCATTCTGAGGAATTTTGATTATCATTATTCTTACAGCTAGATAAGCGGGAACCTGATGACCCTAGCCCATACCTTCTGACCATATGGACTTCAGGTACATAATTAACATGGGAAACATGTTTTTTTTTAAATGTAAAGTAACTGATTTGTAAGGTTATAATCTGAGAATTTGACAAGGCCCAAGATGCAGCACATGCTTAATAAGGAGGATTAAGAGATGCTCTGTGGAAAGGACTACCTTGGTTGTGTTTTTAATTTCCTATGGGTGCCGTGTGTGCATTCACATACATGTGCGTATAAAACTGAATGATTCTTGCTCTCTGTGTGGCAGGGGCCATATCGTTAGGTCTCAAATTACAACTAGTCTAGCATGAAATTTTATCCAAAAAAAAAAGTTAACTTGTTAATAATATAAGCGGAATGTCAATTGTCAGGTGAAACTGCAAATTCCTCTAAAGCATCCTGGAAGCAATGTGACCACCAAGAGTCAGAACTTTGCAATGAGCATATGTCCTTTTCATGCAATAATATTCAAGATCAATATTTTCAAACAGTTTGCGGAACAATTTTGGTGAGGAGCGGTGGCCCATATTACATGTGCTTTGTGTGACTGTAATTTTATATGCCAGAACATGGTAGAAAATTGACATACTTATGTATGAATAGATACCATGTCGAACAGCGACTAGAGGAAGCTTTCCACTTAACGGAACATACTTTCAGGTTAATGAGGTAAATATCCCTAATGCTATGTTTGGAGCATGGATTTTTGGAGGGAAAAGAAAAATGATGATAAAATAAAATTACCAATTTATGCAATTTTTTTGTGTACTTAACTAGTAAAAGTAAAAAATAAGTTTGACTTTTCACGTCATTACTATTTTTCTTACCCTCCACAAATCCTTGTTCCAAATATAGCCTAAACATTATGCTCTTCAAAATTCTATAATCGTGAATTTTTAGCTTTTGTGCTGTTGCACTGAAATGGGAGTGTTAATCTTATGCAGGTCTTTGCTGATGATGAATCTAGTCAGCAGCTGATTAATGTTCCTAGAGCATGGATATGGAACTTACAAAGACGAATTTTATATTGTGGAGCCAATGCGTCAGCAATATTTAGAGGTAAAATCATTGCAACTTGCGACTTCAAATATAATTTGAACCAATTTTATGTAAGTTGAAAAATTCACTAATGGTGCATTGTTTATGAAAACTAGGTTTGTCGACAGCAGAAATCCAGAACTGTTTTTGGAGAGGTATGAAATAATAATTCTGTTTTCTTGAAAGCAAATAACATACCCAGGGAATAAGCTATATTAAAAACGTGAGCCTAATTGTGATGGAAAAATACTCATTAATAACAGTTAGCATGATCAAAGCAGTAAAGATGAACGACCTTGTATCCATTTAATTTGAGGAATCCCTGTTAGATAAAATGAAGAAGAATCCTTTTATCTAATTAGTAATTTATAGCTTAACTGAATCAGATAATTTGGAGAAAGGATATTTGAGATGAAAATAATTGGTAATGATAATAAAGTAATCACATAATGGACTAGCGATAAAAAACAAAAAACAAAAAGGGGGGGAGGGAGGTTTAAGGATTTTTTAGGCTAGCAGATTTGTCTTCTGGATGGCAATAGAAAATGGGAACTATAGGCACTATAGTTTTTTCCTTTGTTGTTTTTGGGAATCTTTAGGTTTTATTGTCTGCCAAATGTTAAAATCCATATCAGTTTTATTGATCTTGTGTCTCTTTTCTTTACTTAATCAAAATTTTTTCTTTCATATCTATTGTATGTTCACACTCTCTCACTCTGTTTTTGTCTCTCTCCATGTTCTTTTAATGTTGTTATCTCATTATTTTCTTTATTTTCCCTTATACTCTATCTTCTCCCTCATCTTCTTATTTTCTTTCACTAATTTGGAATCCTTTCATGTTATCAATTTCCTTTGCCAAGTGCATTAATCAAAAGGAAAAGAATTAAATCATACATACATATACACATACACATATATATGTACAAATAGCAATGCTAATTTCACATTTGGTAATCTCCCCCTCCCTCTCAATTCCATACTCCCAAACAAAGGGTTATAAAGACTATGTACCCAGAATGCAAATTCATGCTGCAACAGTAACCACTATTTTGTGACTCCAAAATGCTTAATAATTCTAATCAAGTTTTTAACTTGCCTGCATCGATTGGTGCACAAAATACCCTAAATATTCGAGAAGTAAACTAATCCAACTCATTACTGCTAGTTGATCTCTTTTAAGAGTTTATCACTTAGTTTTAAGGTTTAAAATTGTCAAATCAAACCATGAGAATTTGTTTAATTGATCAAATATTAAAATTGTTTTTTAATGATCACTAGTTTGAATCTTTTCAAACTTATTGGAGGTTTACTTGATCATTAATTTTAAGGTACTTTCAAAAATTAATTAAAATCTATATAAGTTTCCTAAATTACCTGAATTATATAAAAAATAAAAATTGTCAATCCAATGAACTTGTGTTGGTATATTTTTAGGAAAGGCTTATTATTAATACTTAATAGATATAGTTAAACGAGTTTTTAAGAAACCAGACCGACCCATTGGTTTGATTGGATTTTAAATCCAAAAACATGTACGCCCCTATCTGTATCATCACAAAACAATAGGAACAAAAGCAGAAAAATCCAACTCTGTTGCAATGGTTTCCAAATACGTATCATTTTCGTATTACAAAAGCAGCACTTTGGTCAAAGACTTCCCTGTGATACTATGAAGATGGTTCTTGTCCAACAGGAAGTGATTGGATTGAGGATTTGGTGGATAACAGAAAAGGGAATAGAAGGGGAAAAGAAAAAAAAGTGGAGAAAAGAGAATAGAAAATATAAAATTTTAAATAAATATCCTTATTTGAATTAATTAAGAAATATAATGAAAGTAAAATATTAAATATCAATAAATTAAAATTTTAATCTATATAATTTTTTTACTCAAATTTCTCACATTTTTTTGTTTTTCATCGCAAACCAAAAAATAGAAAGGTTTTGAAAGTTCTTGTCGCTTTCTTTTTTCCTTGACAATTTTTGTTTTTGTTTTGTTTTTAATCTGAATATAGTATTGATGTTTGTTCTATTTTTGATTTTAGAAATTAATTACCATACACAGTTTTAAATATTTTAATGAAAGGATTGTATTTTGGAAAATTGCAGGATTTGTTTGTGTTAGGGGATTCAACCGAAAGACACGAGCCCCTGCGCGTTTGTCTAGAAGGTTTCATATTTCGACATCAACTCCTAGAGGGAAGACAAAAATCACCCAAGACGAGTAGAAAATAAAAGAATGCCCTTTCATTTAGTTAATTGTGTACCATCTCTGGAATGAAAGGCGGAAATTAGATGCATTATTTGAATTACTAAACCAAAATTTAGTCTTTCTTTGTAGCCTGGGTGGTAAATTTAGGATTTTGTCCATAAGCTTCATTTGAAATTTTAGTTTACAAATTGATTTTTTTATTGTTATTGTAACGACTAAGAGGTTCTAGGGGGTTGTAATGAAAAAGTCCAATGCAGTGGCTGTAGTAAAAAAATGAGAGGTGGAGATTGGATTTATTTAATCCAATGCTTCTAATTTAATTTAATTAAACTTATTTTCAAAATAAGAATAAAACTTAAAAAAAATCTGATTGGATTAATATAGAATGTAAGAAGTCTTTTTTTTTTTTAATAATTTAAAATGTAAAAAGTCACGTGTCATCACAGTATAAATAAATTTCAGTTCTTCATTTGTCCATTGCATCATTTACAGTGGATTCTTTCATTGTAGCCTCTTAAAATGAAACTCACGATTAAGAGTTATTTTTTATTTAGTGGTAAGTTGCCCCTTCCGTTGGTTAATCTATCGATAAATGGATAGCTAAATCGCATAAAAAAAAATTAACACCTGGACATTTTATGAACCTTCTATATTATAAGTAAGAATGTGCATGAATCAGGTCGGTTTGGGTTTATGCATAACTTAGAATCGAATTGACTTTTTGGTTTTTGAATATTGGAGTTAAAATCAAATTGATTTTAATTTGAAACTGAATTAAAAATACCGGGTTGGGTCGGTTTGTTTTTCGGATTAGCTTAAATTGGATTGAGTTAGGTCGGTTTTAGGTTGGCCCAATTTATTTATTTTTAATTCCAAAGCATACAAATAAATAATATATTATATATTAATATAATATCATAAATATTATAATATACGTAATATTATATTTTTATTATATATATTATATTATATGCAATCAAATCATTAGTTAACAACTTAACAGTACTGTAGAATAGTACTATTTAATATATACAATATTACATATTATAATAATTATATGTTAAAGTAGTTATTTTTCATAAAACAGTAACTGTTTTATATATATTTTTATAAAATAATGTATATACTGTATAATATATAATTACATTTTGCGGGTTGATTTTGGGTTACTTCATGTTGGGTTATTTTCGATTCATTTCGGTTCAGTTTGGTTTGGTTTTTTTTATTTACTAAACCAGAAACTGAATCCAAAATATCGGGTTTTTATTTTTTAACTCAGAATCAAATCGATTTGTTATAGACGCAAACCAAATTGAACCAAAGTGATCGAATTTGTTCGATTTTCAGATTATTCGATTTTTTATGTACCCTTAATTATAACTAAATAAATAGTCAAATTGCTAAAAGATAAAATAATCGAGTCGCCATAAATAAAGTGAAATTCTTAAAATTACACCAATAGATAATTTTAATCTACCCTTCACCTTCTCCATGTGCAACAACTTCAGATGCTATTCAAAGTCAACGATATGGCTTTTCTCTGATTAATACAATATGTGGGGTAATAGGGAGTGCGTGCAATTTATTTTAATAGCTAAGTAGAACAATTGTATTAAATAATAATAACTTAAGACAATGAATAATGTTAGAATATATTTTTGGATGGCAATAATGTAAGAATTTATTAATGTCAAAACTTCAATTAATGACCCTTTTGATAAAATTGAACTCATTTATTATTTTACAAAATCTAGATTCTCTTTATAATTAATTTTTCTCATTCTATTTATGCATCACTATCTTTTTTTTTTTTTTTGGTTTCCTCTCGCTCTCTGTGGAAAGCGAGTCCAGTTAATATTTGCTCTATTCATTAAGAGCTGATAAATACATGCCACGTTTTAATAAATTTGTATATGAAAAAAATACGAGATATTATTGACATGTTTTCTCGAAGCACTTGCTAACAAATCAATTCTTTAAATAATACCAACACTTTACTCGGATTGTTAGTCACCCAAAATTACATAATTTCTAGTTGATCTGAATTAAAATATAAAATGGGCAGAAGTTATTAAAGAATAAAATTTAACTTGAAAATGAGTAAAAATGAATTTTTGTTTATTTTTCCCCCCTCTTTTTTGGTAGGATTTCTATTCTCTCACTAATTTTTAGACTATCCGTATAAGTTGAGATAAATTTAATAAATTTTTTATTTTAATCTAAATCAAAATAACATTACATGTAATTAAAAGAATATTTCTCCGACTAATTTGACACTATAGGTACAAATTGAATTAAATTTAATAAATTTCATCAATTTCATATAATTCAAATTACAATAGAATTATTTGTTTAATTTTAAATTAAAGAAAATATCTATTTTAATCAAATTCTATTGAGAGAAAATGTAATTATTTTTGGTAAAGTTTTTAGTCTTGGTGTAAATTTACTTTAATCAAAACTATTAGGCAAATTGGTGGTAGTGAAACCACAAAGTGGTAAGTGGTTTCTAAAGCTTAAAATGCAAAAATTAAAATGCTAGCTGAAACCGCAAAATGAGATTGTGGTTTTCTAACTAAACTTGAAATTGTGTTTTGGTTTTGTAGTTTATTATCAGTTAAACCCTCAAGCTGAATAGTTTTCATTACACTCTCAGCTATGTCTTTTTCTCATCTGAAGTTGTCCCCCTATCTTGAGGTGGAGAAGCTCTCATCTACCACTGCAATCCTCCTTCATCCGTAACTCAGCCCAATTCCAAAAGATATATACACATACATTCATATATATATATATATATATCTATGGGTGTATATATATTTTGTTGAAAATATATACAACATTTTCATGTTGCCATTCCCCCATTCAAGTTTCTCCCTAATTCATAGATATATTTAATTGCATACAACATTTTCTTGTTGATATATTGTTTTCCCATTGAATGACCATTTTGATTTTTTCTTTTTTGCCATTCCCTTTAAGAAAATTTATTTTTCCTAACTTTCAAGTCAGAAGTTATATACAACAACTAAATTTTCTTGTTGAAATTAGAATTTACGACTACCTCATAATGAGGATTTTCTATGTTAGGTTGCTTATCAAAGTTAAAAAAGTTAATAACTAATTGAACCTCTCCCCCCCAAAAAAAGAGAGGCTTTCAAGTTGAAGAATAATAATCAGTAGTAATTAGGACAATAACCATGTGGAACCACATTAGGGATAAGCTATGTTTGATGGATCTATTGTTTGCCTTATAATTTCTAATTTTGTCAATTTAGATGGGTGAATTATAAACTTTAGCTTAATTTTTTTTAATTATAGTTGATTTATTCTACTAGAACAGTTTATATGTTTTCATTAACTTCAAGAATTTTATCTTTTTGTGATTTATGTATATTAATTAAGTTATTTAAGGACATATTATAATTTATGAAATAGAGCTGCAATAGAAATTTACTCTTGATTGTTACAATTGATCACTTTATTTATGCCTTGAAATGCAGCCCTCTTTTTCCATACCCTCTCTCTAATTTACTACCCTTTTGTGTGGGAATTTTTATTTGGGGAGGAATGAGTAATTCTAAGTTTAGGATTTAAGTATAGAGGATCTGAATAGTGATTTACATTGTGGAGATTTTGTACTTTGAGTTGTTTTGGGTGAATTTATGATTTGGGATGCTAAATATGTTGATATGTAATTTGAATCATGCTATCATAAAGTGATTCAATAAGGAATGGAGGGTAATCAATATACCCACTTGGCAAAAGAGGGCTCCATTGATTGCTATGATGCAGTGGAGATGTACCTCCCTGATCGAGTGATGTGTTAGTTTGAGATGGTACAAGACAAGCTAATGGTTTACGACACTTGGATATCTTTACACTCACTTAACTATCGGAGTCGAGCTGGGGCAAATTGGGCTTTACAACATTGGGAGCACATTAAGGCATAGGGCAACTGTCATGCTTGGGTGGTCATTGCAAAGCCATTCACTAATTGCATGGATTCTACTACACAATATATGCAATGGTATTGGATCATCACTAGGCATCCTATTGGGCCTCCTCACAATGTCCCTCCAATCAGATCTTAGCTATTGGCAGCTAAGACAATGATATTAATTAGCTTAAACTCTTACCAAACATGCAAACTATATTACTATTTTGAATAAAATTCATTACCATTTATATTTAACTATAAATATTTGATGTTTCCAAGTGGAGGATATAGCCACAACCACTCAATTCATAGTGAATATCCTCAACTATACTGACTTTGAGGAGATTCATTAGATAGCAGTGACCATGCAGACTATTGGTTATAGAACAGTTGCAGCCATTGAGGAGGAATATCGACTAGAAAGGGATCGTGTACGATTGATGCTATCCACCTATCTCGATCCAAGTGGGATTGGCCTCCTCAATTCGCATAGGACCCGTCATCCATTAAGCATATCGAGACGTTTCCCTCCATTGATGATACACTGTTGTAATGGATGATATAAAGTTACAATCGTTCCCAGTTACGCAGTGGCACCCATCTAAGTACAAATCGCCTCTACCCACTGTGCAACCAACACTAAAGTCCCTCCATCTCTATTGCACTATGCTAGGAAGATGACGAGAGCTCCTTATTATTCTAACAAGGATCTACCTGCACATACATTAAGAGAAGCCCTCGTGCTAGTCTTAGATGACTAAACCTCCCACTCAGCCAACCGAGCCTCCTACCCAGCCACAGTTGGAGATAGAGTCGGACCCACAATGATTCAAGGGTGGCCGATGGCCGATGCTAGATTTTTATTTAAAAAAAAATAATTATTCAACTCGACCTAACTTGTACTATACAGGTTTGGTTAGACCCAGATTGCCTCGACCCAAAACTCAATCCATGACCTCGCAAACTTAGAATAACCAAATCTTAAGCCATGTTCCTCTCTCCCCCAAACCTTAAGTCCCCCCTCTCTCCCCAATTGCATTTGTATAAACCCCGTAGACCTCTTTCTCCCTAAAACCTAGCAGCTCAGCTCGCTTCTCTCTCTATCTCCCGGCAATGGTGTCGTTTTCTCCCCTTCGGTGCCCCTCTCTGTCTTCCCTCCTTCTCTAATCAAATTAAACTCTGATCGTTGTTGAGTTTCCATTGCACTTATCAAACTCTGATCAAAGTGTGTATTCAACTCTAAAATAAATCAAACTCTGATAAAAGGTATTTCTAACCCTAATTAAAAGATTTTTGTGCCTAAAGGTGTTTCTAACCCTAATTCAACGATTTTGCGGTTAATTCGGCTTCCACTGCACTATCCAGTGTTCAGTAATCTCACCTTTCAGCTTCTCAGGTAATTTTAGTTGATGTTTTATTATTGTTTCCTTCTCTAAATCTCTACAGTTGTTTTATTATTGTTCTCTTTTCTAAATCTCTACTGAGTTTTTATATCAATTAATTTGCTCTAGCTATTTCCTTATAAATTGGTTTTTTCATTTTTTATAGTTATGACTGAATTCTTTGTACCTCACTGATTTCAATATTTTTATTTATTTTTGTACATTCATTCATTTACTACAATAAATTCATGATTAGGAAAGCATTAGAGAACGGACTGGTTACTTTTCTGAATTATGGTAGGTGTAATTAGTTTGATTTGATTTAAATTTAAAAATAGCCTAACTTATAAAACATCTTTGATAATATGCTTTAGCTATTGTTTCTAAGATGAAGTAATGGTTTCTTGTTATTAGCAGTTATTCTATTTTACCTATGTTTTGATACATATAGTTACCTGAATAGTGAGATTAATGACAAGAGTCAAGATCCCTATGAATCATTGGTAACGTTTTTCTTTTCTATTTTTCTTTTTATGTTTTCAAAATTTTATAAACTGGCAACAAAAATATGTTTGTTAAATCTGTTTATATTTTTTTGCTTCAAAAAAAATGAAAACTTAAACAAAAAAAAAGAAAACAAAATAAAGATGTTTTCACTTTTTTTTCTTTTTCTGTTGCAAACATTTTTATAAATTTTATTACTTTTTCTATTTTTTATCATAATAAAATAATTTACTTTATTAAAATATTTTATTAAACTAAATTTTTTAATAAATAATAAAATTTAATTAAATAAATTATCTAAATAAATATGTACTATATTTTATTAATTTCTTTTTAATACATAATTAATTAAATTAAATTAATTATTAGTTCAATTTAAATTAGTATGAAATATTAATTATTAAATTATTTTTAATAAATAAAAATTATAATTTAATTCAAAAATTAATTTAGTTTAAATAATATAAAATATATTTTATTAAATAATTTTGGTAAACTATAATTTTATTTAACTATGATACTTTATTAAAATAATTTAATAAATTTTTTTATTAAATTAATTAATTTAATTCAGTAATTGTTTTAATTAATATAAAATATATTTTTTAAGTTAATTTTAACAAAAAATAAAATAAAATTAACTTAAATTTTACAATTATTTTAATTTAATTAATTTAGTTAATATTGAATATGTTTTATTAAATTATTTTTAGTAAATATCATTATTAGATTAATTAATTCAATTAAATTTTTTAGTTATTTTTTAACTAATATTAATTATATTTTATTAAATTTTTGACTTATTCTTAAAAATATTTTAGTAAATATTATAATGAAATTATAATTAATATATTTTATATTTGCTAGATTATATTATATATTAATTATATTTTATTTACTTTTTAAGTAAATAATATAATTAAATTAATATGAAATATATTTTTTAAATTCTTTTAAATTTTTAGAAACTAATAAAATTAAATATTTTATGAAAATAAAAAATTAATAATTATAAACAAAATTGTATTTCTGAACACAGTTTCAGTTTTCATTTCATAAAAAATAAATAACAACAGAAAATACAAAATAGAAAACGATAATCGAAAAACAATAACGGAAAAACGATAGCATTGTTAAACGGGCCCTTAGAATTTTATTTGATTCTTTTCATGAGTTTGCTGCTCGAAATGATTTCAACTAGTGAGTAGATTTTGGGGCACTCACCGCTATGGTCACTTCTTATATGTGATTTTGTTTTTGCGTTCTTCATGGTCCTTGAGTTGTTGTGAATTATTGAAGTGATTTCAGGAACCTAACATGACATTCATTGTTTTAAAATTAAAACTAATATGGTAATTTCTATTTTGAATATTTTTGTGAGATTTTTCATAAACATGATGGAGATACTCTTACTACCTTAATTAGGCATTTTACTATTGAAATAATCGTTACGATCACTGGAGTGGGCTTCATTTATAATGGAGAGGGCTTCTTAGGGATCCCAACTTGGTTACCTTAATAAAAAAATCTCTTCGTAGTTATTAACGATTGATGCTTATTTTTTTTCCCATTTTTATTTGGCTAGGTAGCATCTAGTTATGGACCTATTTTATGTTTAATTTCCCTTTTGTTTTGTTGAAGAAATTAGTTTCAACGGGTGGTGATTCATTTGTTGGTCAGGATTTACAGATTGGAAAACATAAGGAAGATTAATATGCATGTTGGAGACCATAACAGCATACATAACAAATGTATGATAGCTTACGAGGATTTAATGAAACAAAATCAACATATTAAAGTGTGTTTGTCAAATTGACTATCCTATTCGCTTGATGGCACCGATTAATTGCATTAGGTTTCTTTTACATGAAGATTTGATTTTTCATGGTCATGTTGAATTGGTTTAATCAAGAAATTGAGGAAACTTCCGTGAACTTTGATAGTGGTATGCAAGCCATGATGAGGTTATCAAGCAAACTATATTAAATATAGTTTAATATGTCAAGTTTACATGGCTAAGTTTATGATAGAGCTAGCAATATACAAGGTGATTTCAATGGTTTAAGAATAATTAATGTTGGAGAATGAATGTGCTTTTTATGTCCATTACTTTACTAATCAACTTCAATCGACACTTGCAGTAGTTGTAAAAAAAATAAAATAAAATAAGAAGATTAGTTTATTCTTTAACTTAGTTACAAATTCGTTAAATATCATTGAAGCCTATTATGAAAGAAGGGATATTATACGAGAAAAACAATTTAAACAGGGTGTTTGAAGGAATTTGTAATAGTGAAATTATGACTGGGCAAGGTTTGAATAAAGAAGCAACATTGAAAAGAGTTAGAGACACATTGGGATTCATATTATAATACATTGTTGAGTTTGATTGTGTTGTTGTCCTTGGCGATCGATGTGCTCGATATTATAAAAAATGATGGAGCATATTCAGACCAAACAGTTGAAGCAAATAATGTATTGGATGCCATCCAATCTTTTGAAGTTGCATTCAAGTTGCATTTATTGAAAGGTATGTTGGTGAAAATTCACGCGTGTACTGTGCTAGATATCCCAAGCAATCAAGAATGTAAATAATTGAAAGCGGAAGACAATATA
>QLOD02000009.1:15241475-15251933 GCA_003260245.2 Sideroxylon spinosum
TTAAATCTAAAAAATTTTGTTTAGTGATATGATAAACTTAAATATTTCTTAGTGTAGTTGAGTTTATCATGACACACTCATGTTCACTTTATACCATTGGTGAAGGAATGGAGTATTTTGTCAGTCTTAACTCATAATAGTTGTTGCTGCTAATTGGTATTTCTTTTGATTATTTCCATCCTTTTTAGCTATGTTATGTGGACTCTTTTACTTGCTTCAAGATACCTGTGTGCACTAGATATGATAAGCATTAGGGTATAGAATGTGTCTAACCCCCGTACTCAAATTAGACACTCTGATCCTCTAATTTTTAAGAATTTTTGAAGAACTAGTAACTCAACTTTGATGGTAAAGAGAAATTTTCAACCTTTTATATGTATAGTAAACAAAAATTCCCAATTTTCTAAGTTCCATTAAATTTCAAATACATTACTTAATAACAATTAGATCTGATGTCAATGTATCATATAATATGTAGTATATTTAAATGTTCACGACATGTCCACATATTCATATCTAACTAATGGATACATATTTTGAAATCCTAAAAATAAGGTTTAGAAAAGTTTGATACATGGATATATATTCGTAACTCTGTGTAGCATAGGTTTTGTAGTTTGTGGTTTGGCCTTTGAATTGTGTGACAAGCATTTGGTGGTAGAAATCAAAATTTATCAAAAGCATTGAGAACTTGTGCAAAAGGATACAACGGATCACATGTTACACCTCCAAGTGTTTAATGAAATTAGAAAGGAATTTCTATACCAAGAAACACTTTCCTATTTCTCTCCTTCCAAACCAACTAACAATACAAAAAGGAATTAATGACCTTATTTTCCTCCTATGTTTGGGGATTTTTGCCCCCCTAACAAGAATAAAAACAAGTTTCATCCTCGTCGGGAAAACCAACGCTTAGCCAAAGCATGACAACACCAAATCCCATAATTCCTTTCTCCATGAGCACTTGACAAAAATTGATCAATAGACTCGATTGTGGCTTTACGTAAGTAGTACTGTTCACAATAACCAATCTTCTCTTGATCAAGTTATCAATTGTCAAAATCTTTCCTTGGATTAAGCACCATACAAAAAATGCTACCTTAGGTGGAGCTCTAGCCCTCTAGATCTTGCCTCATGGAAAATCAGTTGCGTGTTCCCCCTCAAAGCTTTGTAAAGGACCTTTTACATTGTTACCATTGTATAGAATAAAGATCATGCTTTTCTCTATTTTGTAAAATATAAAGGTGTGTTTTCAGGACTATGTTGAGATTATGGCGGGTATAGTGAGTGTATGGCTTGATTGATTGTTTTTGTGCTTTTTTTTGGGGGGGAGGGTATTTTGTACTTGGGCTGCATCCCTTGCTGTGTTTAATACTTTTTTCAGAATCTAAGTTAATTTTTTTGAGTTTTTTTATAATTTTTGTTTACTTCCTTACTATCTTGGGTGACAGACGATTAAAATTGGTTTCTTAATACCTTCTCATCTGATTGTACCTATTGATTTGATGTTTTGGGTTATCAAAGACTCGAATATTAGCCTAGTTAAAATGGAGAGAGAGCTATTTCACCTAGTGTCGGTGCTTTGTGTGGCCTGTTAATGTGATCACTCCTTTTGATATTGATTCCTTATTTTCTTATTTATTAATTTAATTTTCTTCTTTTAAGGGCAATGGAGACTGTTATCAATCAACATGGTCTTGATATTGAGGCTCTGAAGTCTTCACGTCTTCCTTTGGCTGGTGGATCACAAATGGGAAATTCTTCATCAACACAGTTTGCAGGTAAATATATATTAACAAATTGTAATGAGAAATTGGACATTGCTTTGTCATGGAGAACCCCAACAATGCATGGGATATAAGCATAGCGTTAAGGAGATATTGTCAATGCAGGGTCTTCACAAAATGCTGCTATTGTAAAGGATTCTAAACCAGGCATGGGTGAAACTGAGACGGCAAATTCACATGCTTTAAGCAGACCACCAGTTGGCCCAAGCATTGCAGGACGTGACATTTATCAAGGATCTGTTTCCCATCTCAGTAGTACTAGGTCTTTCGATCACGAAAGCCCATCCAGTTTTGAAACTAGGTCTGCCAACTCTCGGTCACAGGAAAGGCCTGATGCTACAAATTGGGAGAAAGCAAATCAAAACGATGGTAAGAAGGTGTCCAGTAAGAGAAAGAGGTCTGATTCAATGTCTACCACTGAGCTACATATTGATAACACCCAGCAACTTGATTCTTGCTATCTCAGTGGAAGGAAGGGGAAGCTGACGAACAAGGTTGAACCATCTGTTAGTTTTTCTATTAAAGGCGGGGAGAACAGCCAGTTCAATATGGTTCAGGGCAGTGGTAAGTGGAACTTATCCCATCTTTGTCAATTTGATGCCACGAGCTGTAAATTCAAAATACCCTGAAGTAATCGAAGTTTCTTCTGCTCATAATGCTTTAAGTTTACAGCAAGGAGGCTCTTAACCTTCAATACTTGGCATTCTAGTTAGAGGGGTTTTTGTATCAAAATAGAATAGGGTTCTTGTTTAAAAATATCATGTGTCAAGGTTTCCTTCTAACGCTGGTTCTGATTATTCAACATCAGAAATGTTGATTCACAAGCTTACTGCTCCGCTTGCATCAATTAAATATTAATCAATTACTAAAATAATCACCATTTAGTTTGTTGGAAAATCAGACAATTGAATTTTGTGCCTGGAGTTTTGGAAATATTTTGGCTTTGACCTGGGCTGAAGTTGGGTTGGATTTGTAACCACATCATAAATTGAAGCTTTTCGTGGGATTTTTGATTTCCTAATTCTTGTAGTGTCATATTGGGAAATCCTGTGCTTGTGTCTGTGTGTGTTTGCATGTGCATGTCGTGCATTGTTGTATGGGCATGCGTTTTGTTGAGAAGTGGATGAGGCTGAACATCAAAAAGTGCTGTAAGATATCGTTGGTATGTAGTAATGTAAGTTCTAATATCTCACAAGTAGCTGCTTGAATTTCAGGTGCATCTGGCAAAGTTCATGGAGTGGCCCCTGGTGCTTCTGGTTCATATCCATCAGTAGAACCAGGTTTCTCAAGTCCAGCTCATTTTAGCAGTGTTTCATATGATAATCATGTTATGGTTACAAAGGTGAACGAGGAAAGAGGCAGGGAGACCTTTTCTGCTATGACTTCAGTTGAGCTCTCTGCTGGAAAAGCCCCAGTTGATTCTGAGTATTGGAAGCATGGATTCATTAAAGGTGCTGTAACTAGTACATCTGAAAGAATTGGAGAAGCCCAGTTCTTTTCAGCTAATCATGGGGACGTAGGGTCCTCAGTTGTGTCGGCGGAGAAGTCCTTGGATTATGACGGAGGCATTTCAAATGTGTTAGCTAACTCAAATAATATAGTTCAGGTACTTTGTTTCCATTATCCTGGTTCCCATTCTTCTAGTAAAGGGAGGTCATGGTGCCAAATCATAATATCTAATTTGGCTTACTTTTTGTTTCTATTTGTATTGAACAAGATTGAATTCCAAGATAATAAAAAATTTAGTATAACCTTTGTTTCCATGCTTTCCATTGTATTGAAATAATGTCTTGTTGCTTTACATGTTTATGCAAGGGCATGCATTTGTTTGTCTAAAGTTGTGTCGTGAAGCTTCAACGAGGTCAATTTGAATACTTGTTTCACTATTTTCATGTACATTGTTAGATATTGTGCCATTTTATCCATTTTATGGGCATCTTTTCAACTTTACTTAGGTAACACAATATTCTTAGATTACAGGGGTAAAAAAATCTTCCTTCATATGATGAAGCGGAACTTAGGATACAGGAAGCATGTTGGCAGTTGTACTTTCCTGCATACGAAGACCACCTCAGTCGTCCTATCCAACAATGCATAGGTCCTGTTTGGTACCAGATTTTAAGCTAGCTTATCGAGATTTTTTGCTTCAAAAAAGCTAAGTGTGTTTGGTTGCCGAGCTTTTCAAGCCAAAAAAAAATTAAAAACGCAAACACAAACGCAAAAAAGCTGAAAAATTAGAGCATTTTTAGCTTTCAATGAACATGGAAGGTTTCAGATTTTTACTGAATTTCCAAAAACCCTCGCTTAGTCTCCAAAACTCCCAAAATGCCTTATTTGTAAAATTCTAAATTCCAAATTTACCAACAGTGGGTTAGTTAATTAAATTTAAAAAAATTTTAAAATTTTAAAGTTATTTTAAAACAAATATATTCTAAAAAATTATAAAATTATTAATAAATTTCTAAAATTATCATTAAAAAATTTAATTTTATCTTTATTGCTTACCAAATATAAAATAATGCAGTTGAGTAATACAATTGAATCAATTATAAAGGAATTCTAGTAATTTTTGTATAAAACAGCCAGTTCTATTTTAGTTGGTACCAAACAACCTATGCACAAGAATCTGAAAAAAAAAGTTAGCTTTTCTGACCCGTTACCAAATGCTTCGTACAATTTTTTGAAGCCAGCTTAAACACTCAACTTGTTTTCAATTAGCTTTTTAGCTCTAAAGTTCGTACCAGATGGGCTCATGTATGTATTTCTATATTTTCATTTATAAAATTTTAAGACATGTCTAATTGTTTTTCAACCGACACCTTACACAAGTAACAAGTTAATTGCATGAAATGTCTATTATTGAGTAGAATTTATATGTTACTCATTTACATTAAGGGCGGCCCGGTGCACGAAACTCCCACCTAAGTGAGGTCCGGGAAGGGTCAGACCACATTGGGCCAATTGTATGCAGATTTTGCTATAATTAATTTTCAGTCGTGTCAACTTTAAACAATTCTTTTTGTCATCTTGATGCAGGCCAGATTGCTCTTGCATTATTGGATGAATTTTAAGAGTCTGTTTTGGAATCTATTGCACAGCAGATTTTAAGAGTGTTTAGTTTTAAGAGTCTGTTTTTTAAGTCTAAAGGTCTGTTTTAAGAGCTTGTATTTGAAGTCTAAAATCTGTTTGCATGGCAGATTCTAAGAGTCCGTTTTGGAAGTTTTAAAGATTCTGTTTTAGAAGTTTAATGGTTTGTTCGTACAGCAGATTTTTAAGGGTCTGTTTTTGGAAGTCTAAGTGTCTTTTTGGAAGTCTAAAGGTTAGTCAAATTGCATTAAATAATTTTAATGTTCTAGGTTGTAGAGAGTATAAATAGGCAGCCTTCGTAAGCATTTGAGAGCAGAATTTGAAGATTAATATACCTATTTTCTATCTCTACCTCTCAGTTGGAATTGAGTGTGGGAGATTAAGCTAAATTTCTTGTTTAATCTAGCTCTCTGATTTTCTTTCTTGATCTTTACTTTTTTCATAAGTGCATCACATCTACTTATCATTTTTCTGGGAAGTAATTCACTATTGGAGCTTGCCACTGGTTATATGGTTAACTCTCTTTGCATATTGCCTTGAACAAATATATTTGAATGATTGAAAAAGAAAAGCAGACACATACATTTTCATTCATGGCAGTATATTTGTCAGTGAAAGAGGAATGGGGAATTTTATAGAATTTTTTGCTTGAGACACATGCAGTTTATCTTTGCTTGTAATCGTTCTTTGGGCTCTACAGACTTTTGAAATTTTTAATGCTGTTGCTTCGATTTATAGTTTTGTTTGTGTGCTTATAGTCTTGTACATATGCATCTGGTAATTGTGACCTGTTGGGGATACTCCAATGCCCTAGGCTGCGTTCCCGGTGATTTGATTAAAGTTTCATGAAGTTGCCCATAAAAAAAAAAAAAATAATGCTTCCGTCTGTAACTTTCTGTTTGATTGCTTGTCATATTTTGAAAACAGGGTGGCGTTCCAGGCAATAATATGGAAATGAACATGCTTGGAGGTTCAGCTTCCAGAGATACAGGAAAATCTCCAACCTCCCAGGCTCATGGTGTTTCTAACATGCCTTTCAAGGAACAACATCTAAAACAGCTTAGAGCTCAATGCCTTGTGTTTTTAGCATTCAGGTATATCATCATATATGGCACAATTGCAGCTTCTGCTCTGGCCTTCTAATATATGGAGAAAACTAGTAAAAATAATTTCCTCTAGACTTCTAGTTATTTGGGCCAACATGTGTTTTCTGCATGCAGGAATGTTTTGATGCCAAAGAGGCTACATCTTGAAATTGCACTTGGAAACTTCCTTCCAAAAGAAGGTAACTACCACTTGATTTTATATTTTAAGTTTCCCATTGCTTACTCAAAGAATAGCCTGTGCCACTGCAGATGGATGTTGCAAAGAGCTGATTGACCATAAAGGGAAAGAGGTAACTGTTGATGATCCAAGTAATATTCCTGAGGGCACAATTCCCTTTGGAGGACTAAATAATTCAAGGGAAACTGAAATAGGCTCTCGTGGCCCTTCATTTACTGGAAGTCTTCCCGAGGCCAACTTTTCAAAAGAATTTGAGGACCCAAACATGATCGTTGATAAAAATCTACTACCTTCTGATCTGCCTATAAACATAGTAGAAAGGAGACATCTTTTCGCTACAAGAAGAAAGGGAGAAGCCGAAGTATTAAATCAGGAAATAGCAGAATCACAGGAATTTCTTACCAGGGGTTTAGCTGCTAGTAATCACCAGGTTGATATGGAAGATGGACAGCAAGGCAGAGGTGTGAACCAGGCTTCTGTTGCTATGGGCATAAGCAGGCAGATGAAGCCTGAGATGATTAACTGGACGGGAATTGGCAGTCACAGTGAGACTGCTAGAGGATCAGTTTCCAGCTCTGTTGTTCAACATGCGTTTGTGTCAGAAAGAAAAACTAGTGCAATAAGTCAATCTCAATGCGTTGCTGACTGTAAAATGCAAGGAAGCCAACATTCTGATAGCCTTCTGCCTAATTTTCCATCAAGAGAACATTGGAAGTCCACCTTGGGAATGGAAGCTGAACATCAGACAGTGATGGCAGAAAAGGATTCTAATTTGTTGATGAAAGTTGTATCGGAGGGTGAGAATCATACATTTTATCAAACTATGAATTTGTTTATGACTTTTCTGTTGCTTATGCTGCTGTTATCTATGTTGTCCAGATGATAAAAAAATTTCTGATACTCAGAGAAGATGCGTTTCGGATGGATGCGAAACTGTTCTTGTTGATGGCTTGCAAAAGAATGACAGATCTACAGTAGTGGAAGCGGAACAAGAGCAGCACAGTATCCCTTTACACACTGAGTTGCCGGTGTCTCCAAAATATACGACATCAGAGAAGTGGATTATGGAACAGCAGAAAAGAAGACTCTTAATTGAGCAAAATTGGGGACTGAAAAGGCGAAAAACAGAGCAAAGAATAGCCACTTGTTCTGATAAATTAAAGGTTTCTGATGCAAACTACATTTTTTACCTGTTTCACTTTATTTTATTCTTATCAATATTACTTTGTTTTGGGGTTAATAAGCGTCTGTGGCGATCACTTCATTTTCTCTTTGTTTCTGATGCTTTTCACTGTGAGATTTTGTTTTATAGTTTTGCTCTTTCCAGGGTTTTCTTTCCTTAGAATCACAGATGCGGATATAGGATACAAACACGGACATAGATACGACAATTTTGAAAATATTAGGATACAGATACGGTGGGAATATGGAAAAAATATATATTTTTTAGCTATATATGTGAATATAACATTTAGAAGAAATGTAATTCAATATTTCAACTCATAATTCGATACATAAAGCATAACAGAATATAGGATTGAATATTTTATAATTTTAGAGATTTTGATTACTCAAATTTAAGTTTCTCTTAATGATATGTTTGAAGAAAAAAATACTAAAATAATGAGATACACCATGTGGCATGTTCAATATGTATTTTGGTGTGTTCGATATGTGTCGGATGCAACACTTATTTTGAAGTGTCCATGCTTCATATATAAATATATTTGGGGGGAGGGGGAAGGGGTGCGTAGGTGAGGTTTGGTACGAGTTACTTCTTTTACTTTGGTCGTCAAAGTCAGATGAATCAAAGGTAATAGCCTTTCTTGTCTGGATGATGGTCATCTTATATATGGGATGAGGGGCAATATGCTCTATACTATGGCATGATTTGGATAGAGCTAACTGAATGGCATTGTTGCAGTACGCAAATATTTGAGTGGAAATGACGTTGATATAGGATCAATAATAGAACCAAAGAAGGTCGGCCAACCTTATCAAGGTGCCATCCCTTTTCAAAGATGCATAATGGCATTGGTGGATGCGCTCCTCGAGACATGTCCAAGTTTCAACACCTAATGAATGTGTTCATAATTCAAACATAAATTTCATCATCTCCTACATTTGGCTGATGTTTTGGTTCTAAATTGTGTTATCTTCGAAGTAAACAATAAGAGGGTAATGACATTAGGAGTATCAATCAACATGTAATCGGAGAATCAAGCCCGCCATTTTTTTTTAAGGAATAGCAAACAGCCAAGAACTTATTTATACACTTGTTTTGACCTTAAGTTATATTTGAATGTTTGCAATGATACCTTATCAACATTATGGCACCAAAAAAATTACAAATGGTAAGAATTTTATGTTGATTTTAAGGCAAATAAAATAGAAAATGTTAATAAATATTAAATATCTGTTACGTAGCACGGAAATTTCAAAATGTCTGGTATTTATGTTTGACACGTGTTGGACAATACATGCTTGTCGGACTTGCCATAATATGCGTCGACGTGCCACACTGTTTTTTGCTCAATTGTTTTTGTTCAACACGATCGGTACACATCTAGGATAGATCACAAGACAATACTATGTTTTTTCTTTTCTTTTTTTTTTTTAATTTCTAAAATTATTTTTGAATGCCAAAGTAAAATTTCTTAAATCTTTCGAGTAAAATTGAAAAAAAGCAGGCTTAATGTTTGCATGGAGTTGCCGAGACTATTCTCTTAGTTTTTTGTCTTTTCTTTTCTTATTAATGACATTTGAGGTATATACCTTTCACCCAAAAAAAAAAAAAAAAAAAAAAAAAAAAAAAAAAAAAAAAAAAAGAACAGGTATTTGAGATACAGATTGAAATGTTGAATTAGCGTTATTATACTCAATAATATTGGTTGTTTTTGAATGTTTTTTTCTTATATATAGCTAATAAAACATATATGATGCGCTTTTTTTTTTTTTTTTTTTAAATTGTATTTTTATGGAGTCCCTTGTACCCATTTTTGTTCATCTTAGAATTTTCATCAAATCATATCTAATTATACAACTGCTAAGCATGGGTGCACTCTAGATGCCCATGATGACCGCCATGGCGGTTCTTTTTCACAAAATTAAAAAGTGAACACAACCCTAAAATACTGTGTAGTAATGGGGTGTTTAAAGGAAGACCTTCCCCCCTCCTCTTAAAACAAGTTTAACTAATTTTTTTTTTTTGAAACTCAGTTTAACTAAATTTTTATGTTTTAGCAAATGTCCCTAAATTTTAAGTTTTAGCAAATGTCCCTAGTGTTTTCTTGTTGTAGTAATATATATATGTTAATAATTGTCCCAAAATCTTAGGAAATGGGCACAACAATTTATATGCAACTTATACTCTTCTTCATGTGTAACCCATTTTGCACACTAAGTAGAGAGACAAACAAATTAAACACTCAATGCATCAATTGAAATAGAATACAGTGTATAAGAATAAATGGGGAATAAATACAATAACAAGAAATTCATGACCTTTTGGAATTAGAGCTCTAAAACAATGTTAAGTTATTGATTGTTCTAAGTGTTTGAGCTATTAGGAAATGCACCCAACGATATATGTCAAGTGAATAGATGTAATTTAATATCTAATGAAAAACTTGGTTTCTATTAAAAATAAGTTAAATGAAAATAAATGTAAAAATGAAATCACTCACCAAAATGGAAAAATGAAAATTTATTTAAAGAAAAATCATCAAAATTTTATGCACATGTTGCTAATGCTAATATATCATTAGATATATGTGCAACCAAAGTTAGAAGAAAATGAAAAGATAAGTGCTCATGCTATATGCATTGGCCTATATACAACTTGTTTCAAATTCCAGCTACCTCTCTAACTTCAAGGTTATTAAAAAAAACACAAATTAAAGAATTGAATGAGCACCATATATAAGATTGTGACATTCTTGATACATGACCTATTTACTAGAAACAATCTTTGTAAAGGGCCACAAACATCAATTGAACTGGAGACTATCACAATGACTATCATAAGTCAATTGTTGATTGGACACTCTTTGATTCAAGATACAATATATAATTGTAGGGAGAAAAATGTGAAAAGGGAAGAGTGATACTACATGCAAAATCTATGTGAATTTTGTTGTTGACTGTTTGAATTTGGGAGGGGCTTGCAGGGGGAGCCATTGGTGAGCTTCTCATTTGGGAAGTGGATATAATCTCTCTTGTTAGGTTGTTAGCCTTCATTTCACTTAAAAGTTTAATGTGTTAGGGAGAGAGGAGGCGTGTTTATTGTTTATATAGATTT
>QLOD02000009.1:15343018-15354303 GCA_003260245.2 Sideroxylon spinosum
AGAGAGTGAATTGAATTTCCTCTTCTCCCTTGAGTCTTATTTATAACCAGAAGTTTACATTACAAAATGAAATAAATTGAAGAAAAGGAAATACAATACTATCAATCCTAATAGGAAAGAATATCATACTAATAGGAAATAGTATCATATCACACTTAAATTCTAACACAAGCCCTACACACAACCAACAGTGGTCCGATAGCCCCCGCAACTTCCTTTACCTCCTTTTTTGGTGATTCAATAGTATCGAACTGAAGTTCATGCTCATACCCGCTCTCCTAATTAGCCTCAGCAAATTCCAAAAGCAAAGCCTTACCTTCACGATTACCCTTGATGTTTAAAAGACAATGACCCTATTCACCACATTTAAAACACTAGTACACCGAATCCTCTGAGGCTCAGTTGTTTGGTGGTGTAGCAGATTAAGGGGCAACAAAATGCTTATTCGGGGTAGGAGTTGTGGTTCTGCCTGCACCACTCCAGGTGCCTGTAGATCTTTGCCAGCCTGCTTCTCTGACAGTAGGGCCTGCTGATAGGCATCCGATACAGAGTACAAATCCATCATATGTAAAGGATACTGGAATAATTGACGTAAACCCTTGACATACCTTGCTATCAGTTGCTCATCTGTTTCGGCCAAATCATCCCTCACCACCAAACCAAACCAAACCAAGCCAAGCCTTTTTCCACTAGGTAGGGTCGGCTATATGGATTTGATGCCGCCAATAAAATCTGTTTTAGGCCGTGTCCTCCGTTAAATCCATAGAGACA
This sequence comes from Sideroxylon spinosum, assembly GCA_003260245.2. NCBI lineage: Eukaryota > Viridiplantae > Streptophyta > Magnoliopsida > Ericales > Sapotaceae > Sideroxylon > Sideroxylon spinosum. Next base: position 15,343,790 of record QLOD02000009.1, read on the forward strand.
AGGTCATGTCTAATTGTTTCTTCCAACTTCTCTTAAGTCTCCCTCTCCCTCTCTTACTCCTGGCAATCTCGATGCTTTCACACCTTTTAACCGGTGCCTCCATTGGACGTCTTCTAATATGGCCGAACCATCTATGGTTTAATCATCCATGAATCGTGTATTCTGTCGAAGGTTCTGTAGGTGCTGGTACATCAAGCGACTGTAGTTATGTGGGAGAAAAGCCACCCGCATCTTTTTCTTCAACTTCTCCCATGACACAATATTTTCTTTGCCCTGATGTGATCATTTCAATTTCAATTGCTGCCACCAAACCGCAGCCCTACCCTAAAACCTGGTAGGAACCAAGGAAACCCCCGTCTGTTGTCTGGGACCTCCTTGAAATCCATAGTTTCCTCAACAGAAGCAAGCCAGTCTAGGAATTCCTCCAGCGTCAAACCCCCTTGGAACTCAGGTAGTTCGATCTTTAAACCAGACTCCCAACGACGAAAATCTTAGCGCTCTGCCACTACTCGCAGCCCCTTGGATGATAGAAACCAAATCGGTTACCATTAGCAAAAGGGTTTTCCATGAACTCATCCTCCATTGACCCTTCATATTCCTGAGAACGACGGTTCATCGAACGATGGCGAAAGGATTTCCACCAACAGACAAGGCAACGATTTGCTCAGCCAAAGAACCGAATAGCTCCTCTATTCGCCCCAAGTGTTGATCGAACCGTTGTTCAAATCATTGAAATCTCTCATCTATTCATGCTTCTCATGCAACATCATCACGTTTATAAACGTCGGCAACATGAGCTGTTCGAGCTCCTCGACCTCCAGCCATAACCAGAATTAGAACCAGCGCTCTAATACCAACTGATGTAAAGAAGCGTATATCAAAAGATTGCACGAACGAACAAGTTGTTTAAAAGACACTATTTTCATTCAATTATCAAGAACTAATGTGCCATCAAGCTTACAAGTGTAATATGGAGGGGGGAAGACATCCTTACATCAATGGGCTAGACCTAAAAAGGCATAAACCCACTAATTGGCAAAAATTACTAAACATGAAAAGTTTGGGATAAGAACAAATCTAAAAAATATAGAAAATCACAAGACTTTTCCCAAAATCTCACTCGAAAACAGATTCGTTTGAACTAAGTAATTAAAGCCCAAAAACTTTTCAAAATAGTAAATCTGGCCATTTGAAGGTCCAAACAGCGTCAAAAGCCCGAAAACCATCGCAGGCTATTGCAAAGCAATGGGTCTTGTCTGTTGGGCCAAGTCCAATAAACTTAGGCGGGGCCCAATACAAATATCCAAAATTGGGTATTTATGACTTTGTTACTCTAAGCTTAAAATGCCTAAAGAACTCTTCCTCTATGACCACTACATCAGTTTGACTACTTGAAGGATTTATACAAAGATGATGAAGATTGCAAGAAAGAATGGAATCAACGCATTTTCGAGTTTCCTACTTCAAGTCAGTTTCAATCTAATAATATTAGTATTCTTTGAGGAACATATTTGTATTCCCCAAGATTCTTTATGCAAGCATGTTATCCAGGAGCTAACGAGAGAAGTTTGGAACGAAACATGGGTCACGACGAGTATGTATCTCGTGGACATGCATTATTATTCGTCCTATTGAAGAAAGATGTTGAGCTATATCTCAAAGGTGTTAATATTTGTCAAAACCGCTAAGGATCAAGCTCGTAATACCGGCCTCTACACGGCTCTACCTACCTCGGATGCATTTTAGGAAGATCTTCTATTAACGTCCCTAGGATACCATATACTCAATTAGGTACGAATTCCATTTTTGTTGCGATTGCTAGATTCTCTAAGATGACAGATTTTGTACCTTGTAAGAAGACTTAGAATGCTTCCCATGTTGCTCAATTGTTCTTTAGACTAGCGGTTTACCTACATGGTTTCCTAAAGACTATCGTTTCAGATCACGATAGCAAATATTTTAGTCACTTTTGGTGAACTTTATGGAGGAGATTAGATACTACTCTTCACTATAATAGTACTTGTCATCCACAAACTGATGGACACGTGGATGTGGTGAATCAGACTTAAAGGAATATTTTGCGAAGTGTTTTCAAGAGAGTCAGCACCAATGGGATTGGGCAATTACTAAAGCGGATTTTACATACAACGTTCCTAATAGACCTACAGGTAAGAATCCTTTTGGGATTATCCTATATTCATCCTCAATTGAATACCTTGGATATTTGTCACACTGCCCCGCTTGCCAAGGATGAACTTCATTGCAAATTATATGATAGAAAAAATAGCTCAAATCCATATGGATATCAAGAACAAGTTAGAGGAATCAACTGAAAAGGACAAAGAAGATGCCGTTCATCATTGCCAAGCAAATACTTTCAAGGTTTGCGACAGGGGGATAAACCATATTCACAAAGAATGCTTTCCCGTGGAAACTACAATAACTTGAAGAAAAAGAAGGTTGGTCCCATTCACATTCTCTAAAAGACCAATGACAATTTTTGCATGGTAAATCTTCCTCCACAATGGGCTATCTCTAAGACCTTTAATCTTCAAGACTAGTTTGAGCATCAAGTTCCTCCATCCAGCTCCATTTGTTACTCGAGGACAAAATCTTCTAAATAGAATAGTGTAGAACATCTAGAAGAGGAGTTTCTATCATCTCGGGAGAGATTATACACAAAACAAGCAAGAAAACAGACCAAATTCAAGCAACTAATATCATCCATACTTTTAGAACTTCGGTGTTCTTATGTGTGTCATTGTGGAATCAAAAGCTTTATTAAAAACAAAACCCACAAATGCCCGACCATTGTGTCAGAAATTCTAATTTCCACTCCTTTTCTTTTCATTTTCATTTTCCTTTTCCTTTTCCGCAAAAAATTCAAAATTTTAATTAGAGCAGAAAAGTAAAAGGAAAGGAAAACAAAAAGAGAAGCTCAACTAAACAAAGCCTTAGTCCCAAACTAGTTGGGATCAGGTACATGAATTCTCTTTCTCCATTTATTTCTGTTAAAAGTTATGCTTTTTGTAAGGTTATATAGAATTTGGTCTTTCTTCACAATTTCAATCCATATAATATTAGGTTTATTTTTTATCCTCTTTTTATCACTTTTATTTAGATTATTTGCTCTTTCTTACTAGCGAATCTCTTGATCTGCATTGAACATGCAACATTCTGCCCACTTTTTTTTCCATCGATTCTGACTCACTTTCTTCTAGATATATTAATTTTTTACCTTATATTTTCTTATATTACCAAACATCATCTTAGCAACCCCATATTTTCTTTGCTCATCTTACGAAAGTCTCACTCCTTAAAGTATAGTTAGTCTTACACCATAAAGTATAGTTGGCCCAACACTCTTACACTATAAAGCATAGTTGGTCTTATAGCCATCCAAAAAGGGAAGTAAACATAAATTATAAACATGTGTTCTTATTTGGTTAGACTAAAAAATACAAGAAAATAAAAAGCATTTTGTAAGAGACATAGACAGAAGCATTGCTTTCAAATTGTGAACTAAAGAGGCTCTTCAATTTAAATTGCAATTTAAACAAAAGGACATTTGGATGAAGGAGAAAACAATATCGGTAGGAGAGAAGGAACTCAATTCCTCAATGTAGCTATGAGATGAAACAAAGGGTTTCATGCATAAATAAGAAAACTAATGTACATATGGCCTTCAAAATTAAATAGCTAGCATCCTTGACTTTGATATTTTAAATCACTGAGGGAACAAACAGTGCTCTTCTGTGAAAGGAGCTGATGAAACTGGACAATGAGATTGGCATGATAACGAAAATGGTAATTCATAAACAAAAAAACAATGGATTAAGAAAATGAATGGAGCCAATTAGTTGACGTTAGCAATTCAATCCATACAATAGGGAACAAAAAGTCAAAAGGACACTCAAGTCTACAACAATAGAAGGGACTAGGGGTCTCAAGTAATAAGTAGTAGACAAGATCACAATTGTATTCTTTTTATTTGGGAAGTGGGTTAATGCAGGACTTACTTTTTCTTTTCCATCTGAGGGAGATCAGTCCTAGAATACCTTTCAACCACCACCTGCAAATTGAAGTAAAAATATAAAACACCCACTTCATAACATCGAAAAAGAGTGATAATTGAAGCGAGAGCTAAAGCTACTTTATGTGGAAGTACTTATAACCCTGGTTTTAAGAGCAAATTGAAGTATGAAAAGCAAAATAATTAGTAGTGACAAAGAAGAGGCAAGTAAGCTTGAAATAACTGAGCGTCCAATTGAGTCGTCCTTTTTCTTCCAAGTAAGTTACGTAATCAAACATTATAAAGGCACAAAAACCCTTAAAGAGTTATGAGAAAAATGTCTGATACAAGATAACAATTAATTTATAAATAATAATAAAATAGCAGATAATCAAGTCAAAATTTCGGAACGAATGAAAAGTAGAGAAGGGAATCAGGTCAACTGAAGTAAAAATTTTCGAAATCAAAGATTGGTGGAAAAGGGATCGAACAATTGACAATAGATGATGGAAAGGATACTTACAGGGAGACGATCAGGATATTTGGCAATGATATCTCGCGACTCCTCCAATCGTTCGTCTGCAATTATTTTTTACTAAGGGGATTAATTTGAGAACAGCAGAAAGTAGAGAGGAGGATTGTGGGAAGATCAGAGTTAAAAGAAATAAACAAGAAGTGAAGAGAAGAAAGGAACAAACCAAACGTGAACCCTTCTTTGAAAGATGTAATCTTTCCCATCCTTGCTCGCTTGCACAGATTCACAGAAAGAATGAGAGAAGCAAGCAAAAATGGCGACCCCGTCCCACCCAACTGACCCCGAGGATAAGGGTGAAAGTAAAGGGCAAAAAAAAAAAGAAATTAAAGAAATGGGAGGGAGCGAAATCCGTATTTTAATTTATTAATTAGATTAGACAGCACGTCTCCTCTTCCGTCCTTGACCCGTTTTCGGGCTTACCTGCCTACCGCTGCCCCGTTGATGAAATTGTTGCAAGGACAACAAGTTTTATACTCTTTGAGGTTTAATTTATTTCCGTTTTATACTTTTTTTTTTATTTTGTTGTCATTTTTTTATAATATGATAAACACATTTAAAAATTATTAAATAAAAATTCAAATTTTAATAAAAACTTAAAAAAATAATTATTTGTACCTAGACAAATTCAAAATATAATTAGAGACTACATAAATTTTAATAATTATTGTGCTCAAATTTTTTCAAATAATTTTTTGTATATTCTTAGATTAATTGTTTGTCAGATCTCACATATGAAAAAGTGTCTTCCATATTAGATTTTGGAGATTTATCAAACAATTAGACCTTTGTGGTTCTTTTCTCAAGTTTTGTATCTATGTGTTAGTGGATTTCTAAAGGTGGTGAGCTTTGCTTAATTCTATATCGTTAAGATGGTGTTTCTATATCCCTAAAGTGGTAAATTAACTGCATTTTCATGTTTTGAGGTGGTAATAACTTGTATGGGTGGAATTGATAAACTCTGGATGTAGTGAGATATCCAAAAAATAAATGATCATGATCTTCATAAGGTGCCCTACAAAATAAACAACTCATGTTGGATACCAACCCATAAAACAAAAGTCGATCCTAAGTAGCAAGTTTTTTCCTCACCGTCAACCAAAGAATATTTGCATGACGTGGAATATAGTACTTAAACCAAACCACCTGATGCCATGGTACAACTGAATGAGAAACTCTCAAAGAGTTCCATGCTGCCCTAGCAAGGAAATCCCATCTCCCATTACCCCAGATAAGTTTATCCCTGTGTAAAACATTAGGAGAAGGCAAATCATCCGTTTCTTTTTTCAAATCAATAAGTTATTAGAATTCGCTATCAGCTAATACCACTTATTCCCCAAAATAATATGACTTACCATAGCATTCTTAGTCAAAACCGAGTCACAAATAACTCTGTCTTGAGGAGAAAAATAAATCTAACCTCTAGGCATCCATGAATCAAACCATAAGGAAGTATGAAAACCATTCCCCACCCTCATGGAGATAAAAGAGTGAAATTTATCCCTAAGCTTCAAAATCTTCCTCCAAGTCCCGAACTATTCCAAGGCACCTTGGCAACCCAAAAATGATTCTTATTTAGCAAATTCAACTGAACCCAAGTGACCCAAAGAGTATCAGAGCAATAGAACATAACCTCCAAATAAATCGAGTCATGCAAGCCATATTCCACTCCTTAATCTTCTTTATGCCCAATTCACCTTCCTCTTTAGGCCTTGTTACTTGTTCCCAAGCCATCTTTGCCCCGTGTTTGTCTCAAGAATTTCCCTTCCAGAGAAAAGCCCTCAAAACCCCTTCAATAGATTTGGTAATCGATGCCAGTAAAACAAAGTGCGAACACCAATAGAATTGAATACTAAATAAAACAGATTGAATGAGATACAACTGGCCAGCAAAATAAAGAAATTGATGGGACCACATCCCCTCTCTTGAAAACCTGAAATTCACCTTCTTCAATTGCTAGTTGTTCATCCAACGAAACATCATTTAAGACTGAATCACCATGATAGACCACCATAGTACCAACAGCTACTTTATTAGAAAAGAGACCACCTTCATCCAAAATCTCAGCAACCGCCTCACCTTCATTACCTTTAATCAATGGAGAACCAATCATCTCATTACAGATCCGAACATCACCATAGCCACGAACCAGAGAAACCCTAGAAGTAAGGTTAACATAATCTTCATAACCTCCATCTCCCTAATTCCCATGCACATCAATAACAGAACGTACAGCAGCAAATCGAGAATCAAAATCAAAATGAGAAAACTCCATACCTTCACTAATATTGGAAACCAATAAAGGCTTGTCACCAACTTGAACACGTCCACCTTTAAGAACTAAAGTATCTTTCCCACCAATCAATACTCGAGAAAAAGCTATAGCAGCAACCTTAGAAAGATTAGGATTTAAATACCTGTCTTAGAATCTTCACCACACGAAGATTTCAAAAGCAATCCAGCACGATCTCCATGTTTAACAATAACTTCCGCACGTTAATCTGCACCAACAGAACCCTCAGGAACCCTAGCCGCCATTGAAAAAGCAAGGAAGAACTCTGAATACCCTAGATGAGAAGATGAAAACTTTTCATAAGTGGACCTAAGCTAGAAAGCATTTCCTTTCCAGTCCCCAACCAACCAACCTATAGGAGTAATCTAGAAGAGACCAAAGAGCTTCAAAGGTAAGTTGGGGAGCTGCTGGCTAAGGGTACCTGAAGAAAAACTCGAGTCGATGTGCGGTTCCAGTGCTACTCATCTACGTGACATGTTACATAAGTTGCATAGATCATGTATCTTTAGAAAAATTGATTTGAAAAGTGGATATCATCATATTAGGATGAAAGAGGGAGATGAATGGAAAACTGCCCTTAAGACTAAATGTGGGCTATATGAGTGGTTAGTTATGCCATTTGGTCTAACTAATGCATCGAGCACATTTATGAGATTGATGAATCATGTATTGTGTGCATTCATAGGTAGATTTGTTGTAGTCTATTTTGATGATATTTTGGTGTATGGTAAAAATTTAGATGAGCATATTAACCATTTGCAATGTGTGCTTGATTTTTTGAGTAAAGGAAAATTTATGCCAACTTAAAAAAATATACTTTTTGCAGGGATAAAGTTGTGTTTCTTAGTTATATTGTTAGTGCAAAAGGTATGAGATGGGTGAAGAAAAGATAAAAAACTATAAAGAATGGCCAACACCTAAGTCAATTTCTGACGTATGAAGTTTTCATGGTTTGGTTAGTTTTTATTGATGTTTTGTTAAGGATTTTTGTACACTATGCACCACTCATTGAGATTGTTAAAAAATTATCGGCTTTAAATGGGGTAGTGAGCAAAGGCATGCATTAAATTTGATCAAATAAAAATTATATTTTGCACCTTTGCTAGCATTCCCTAATTTTTTTAAACATTTGAGATTGAGTGTGATGCCTTATGAATAGGTGTTGGAGCTGTTTTGATACAAGAGAAGCAGCCAATAAGTTTTATTGAAAAGCTCAACGGAGCAACCTTGAACTACCCAATATATGACAAGGAGCTTTATGCGTTGGTGAAAGCATTGGAGACTTGGCAACATTACCTATGGTTGAAAGAATTCGTTATTCACGCGAACCACGAGTCCTTGAGCACTTGATAGGAGTAGGTAAGCTGAATAGAAGACATGCAAAGTGGATAGAATTCATTGAGACGTTTCCATATGTTATTAAGTATAAGCAATGTAAAGAAAATACTATGGCTGATGTTCTATCTAGAAGATACATTTTTCTTACTACTATAAACGCAAGGTTATTAGGTTATGAGTATATTAAAGAATTTTATGCCAATGATAATGACTTTGCTAGCGTGTATGAGGCAAGTGAGAACACGGCCTTTGGGAAATTTTATGGGCTTGATGGGTATTTATTTAGAGAGATAAACTGCGTATACCTAATAGCTACATATATGCTACTTGTGCGTGAAGCACGTGAGGGAGGTTTGATGGGTCATTTTGGCATAAGGAAGACTTTAGAAGTGTTGCATAAAAATTTCTTTTGGCCTAAAATGAAACATGATGTGGAAAAGTGTGCAACCATTATATCACATATAGGTAGGCAAAATATAAGGTCTTACTGCATGGGTTATATACTCCTTTGCATGTATCTAGTGAACCTTAGGTAGACAAATCCATGGATTTTATTTTAGGTTTACCTAGGTCAAAAAAGAATAAAGATCCAATTTTTGTGGTTGTAGATAGGTTTTCTAAGATGGAACATTTCATACCTGGTCATAATACCGATGATGTAACCAATATTTTCGATTTGTTCTTTAGAGAGATAGTACGATTCCATGGTGTTCCTGAGACTATTGTTTCATATCGAGATGTTGAGTTCCTTAGTTACTTTTGGAAGGTATCATGGGGAAAGTTAGGAATTAAATTACTATTTTCAACTATTTGTCATTCAAAAACAAATGGACGAACGAAAGCAGTGAATAAGACTTTAACTACCTTGTTGTGTACTGTCGTTCAAAAGAACTTAAAAATTTGTGAGCAATATTTGGCATTTGTTGAGTTTGTACATATTGGAAGTGTTCATTCTACCAGTAATCATACGCTATTTGAAATTTTTTATGGGCATAATCCACTAACTCCTTTAGATTTGTGGCCTTACCTGTTGATGCAAGGGCTAGTCTTGATGGAAAAAAATAAAGTTGAAATGGTGAAGAAACTCTATGAGAGTGTACAACAGTACATAGAAAATAAAAATGAACAATATGCATCTAAAGCCAATAGAGGTCGCTGGCGTGTTATCTTTGAACTTGGTGATTAGGTTTGGGTGCATATGAGGAAAGAAAGATTTCCAGCCCAAAGGTAGTCCAAGTTGTAACTGAGAGGGGATGGTTCTTTCCAAGTCGTTGAATGGATTAATAAAAATGTATATAAGTTGCATCTTCCATGTGAGTAAATGTTAGTGCTACATTTAATGTTTCTAATCTTTCTCCTTTTGATGAAGGTGATGATTTAAGGTCGAATCATTTTGAGGAGAGGGAGAGTGATGAGAATCAACAAGATCGATTATATGTGTCGGTTGGACCAATTACAAAGGGTTAGGACTACGCTTTATATAGCGTGAAAGACATCTTTTGTAGGGAGATTGATTTTTACATTATATATGAGATAGAGAGAACTTTCACTTCGATTCTTTATTGAGCTTTCAAAACTTATCAAAGATTTCATGTTTATGACGTTCAAACCTTATACCTTCGGTTCTTGATTCCAATAATCACTGGGTCAAGGTTCTTCATCTGATTTTAGCTTTTTTTAGGGTAAGTATTCCAATTTTTATTGTCGACTTGAGGGTTCATCCTTTAAGGTTCGCATCAATCATGGAATGTAGAAATCTATGGTCTTGGTGAAAGTTTCAAGGTAGAATTATTGGGAATACTCCATGGTTAGTGCTTGGTGATTTCAAAACTGTTAGAGATGGATATAAACGAAGAGAAGATAGTGTCAATTGGCCTTCTTAGATGGATGAATTACATGAGACTTTAATTGAGACATAATTGGAGGTTTAAGATGTTGTGGGTTATTTTATACTTAGCATAATGGAAAAAGGGAAGACCATGTTGCTTGACAACTTGATAAAGCTTTTGTTAACTATCAATAGATGGACTTATTATCTTCTTCGCTTGTTAAATTTCTTTCTTATGGTAAATCCAATCACTCTCCGATTATTGTGGAAACTGGGTTGTAGGAAATTAAAAGGAGAATTCCATTCAAGTTTTTTAATCACTGGATGGAGTTTGATGACTTTTTCCTTATAGTATAACCAACATGGTAGTCCTAACCCAATGTAGGGCTCCTGAGGGTGCATATCGACGTGGGGAAGTTTATAAGATGGTTTCTTTATTGCATGGAGATGAATATGAAGATGCAACTAGGGATCCAAATGCTATGGTAGCTAGGATTCTCTTGCATGAATT
>QLOD02000009.1:15408383-15423971 GCA_003260245.2 Sideroxylon spinosum
TTTTTTTTATTCATTAAATGGTCCAATTTTAAATACATTGGTGGACCTTTTTGGCAAACCATGCCCGTTTTGGTTTACTAGTGTAGTTACATTGGATTGAGCTGTGAGGCTAGACTTTATGACTATATCTATGCAATATTTTGTTATTACTTTCTGTCTTTTTATCCATTGAGCTTCTACCAATTTAGAAGACTTTTGGATTGCGATATTATAAATTATGGGAATGAAGGACGTAACATGGTGCTCTATTTCCATGTGTGTATATATATGATTTCTATTATACAGATTGACCAAAAAGGTTGATAGGCGATCAGCTTTCAAATGGTTTGACAGTCCAGAACTCCCATAGGGTACTTTCTCAAGTCAGAGAGAAGTTTCATCTTCTTAAAACATGAAATGCATAGAATCCAAAATTTAACCAAATAGCAATAATTCGATAAGTTTCGGATTTAGGGGAACTCATAGAAGTTTCATACTTTTTCGATATCAGTTTCTGAACACTGCTGATCAAGTCGTTAAATTAAAATCTAACGGTTTAAATAAATCTGAACTTTTTTTAATTAAAAAAAATACGAATACATATAGACCGTTAGATTTTAATCCAATGAATCTCGACCTCAATGTTCTGAGCTGACATTGAAACTAATGTCAACCTCTCCCTCTTATAAATTTCCCCATGTTTGGTCTACCATCCCAAATAATCAGAAAATATGTTGCAATTTATCGAGGAGGACAATTTCAAAATAAATACACTAGAAACCTAATACAAGAAAGAGTAACCAACTTACAACAAGACATGATCCTATACTAGCTAAGCTTCTACTATATATCCCTTACCCACTAATTCAACATATTGCCAGTGCCCAAAACAGCTGTCTCAAACCAAACCACTGTCACTCAGAGGAGAAAACTCAACTTCAAAATTTTGAAATTCCCCGAAATCACCTAACAAGTGCATTACTCATATTTAAAGACCCGTCAAGTCATCTTTGACTATTTGATGGCGTGGGTCCATTGAACATCATCTGCTTAGCTTCTAATCCCCGAGCCATACCATTTTTGTTTTTTTCATGATACTTGACAAATGTCCTAAGGCAACCGTTGATTATACGGGGAGCTGCTCCATCACAGAACCTTTTTGCCAGATCAACAGCCTTCCGTGCATTGAATAAATCAAAATGTGATTTAAGTACGCGATATATAATATGAGAAAATAATAGTCTTGGAAATAAAAATGGAGAGAGAAAAAAAAACCTCATTGATGACTATTTGGTGTCGTGTTTCCAGCACGGTTATTTCAGACATTGCCAAGTGAAGAATACAGAGCTCCAAAATCCTGCTGGCAGGTTCATTCTGATTGATTCATAATTTTCCAGTTAGACAAGCCATGGAAGGCACAATTTAAGACATTCGTAAAATAGTCTAATATTAGGTTGGAGATGCAAATAGATAGTCAAGAGAAAAATTACCCGTGAAGAGTCCAAGGAAAAATAAATAAATAAATAAACACCAGAGCATGAGATTGAGGAACTTGTATGTCATGTTGGAATTCAAGTCGCCTAGAATTGGAGATCAAGGTAAAAAGACAAGGATAAATTACTAAAACCTCCCTTCACATTAACTATTAATACATTTTCCTCCCTGTGGTTTCAAAAATTACAAGGAACCCCTTCAGAATTTCTTGGATGATGGAGTAAACAGCTTAATGCAAATGACAATTCTACCCTCACCATGTAACCTAATTCACTCTTTTGCAATTATTCTATATTATCCCCTATCTACCAAACAGAATTGTTGCTAAACCAATTCACTCTTCCTTTCCCTCCAACCCACTTCTTCTTCATTTCATCCTTGACTCACATGATTAGCTACGTAAGAATTACCCTAACCATGGCTAACCCACCAATAATCTTACAAATCAATCCCACCGTCGCCTCCCACCCCGTTTTATTTTTATTTTTATTTTATTTTTTTGGCACATCTCCACCTCAACCAAACTAAATTGCAAATTAAATGGCACATTCAGCACTGTTGTTAAAAATTTGGGATCTGCTATTGTTGGATAGAGGTTTGGGTGGTGTATGGGTATAAGGTTGGGTTTGATGGAGGTGAGGAATGAAGGTGGCAGTGACCTTAAGATGGGTGATTATCTGTAGCAGAATTAATGTTATGTGCCTGATAGGGAGTAAACGAAAAAAGCACCCAATTCAAGGGTTTGGATTGCAATGGGTTTGATTATGGCTTGGGTAGATGGAAAAAAAAAAAGGAGGGGAATGGAGAGTTTAGTGGCTGTTGTGATCAGCGGGATCGGAGGTTCACTGGGGGTTGTAGCTGTTGTTATGAGAGTGTGGTTACAATGCTCGTTGTCACGGAGGTCAGTCAGTGGTGGGGGTTTGTGAATGATATGCATGATGGGTTTGACAAAAATGATGAATGTGAAAGAATTTATTAATTGGTTATTTTGAAAATTAAAAGTAAACTTGGGATTATAAAAGATGGAAAGAGCGAGGAGGAAGTTTATAGTATGGGTCTTCTGCAGATAGAAGGAGATTCCTTTTAGGTTTTCTTGGAAATATAGAGATAGAAAGTAGAAGATTTGTAGTGTAGAAATAATTTCCGCAAGAGAAAATGAATAAAAAGAGTAAATTGGAATCTTTATTAAAAATAGGGCAGGCCATTGCTGTGTCAATTTGGGTCTTGCATATAGGGAGAGAATAGCAAGAGAGAGTGAGGAGTAATTAATAGTATGGGTCTTTTAACCTAGAGAGGTATTAATGGAGAGAGAAGTTTACCAACTTATTTGCTCCCCCGCACGGGGGGTGGGGCTGAGGAGAGAGAGTTCATGTATATATTTTTTAAAAATTTATTGAGGGAAAATTTGGAAGTTTAAAATATTAACAGTTTGACCTAATTGGTTGACTAAAATTAAACTGGCGGCAGGGAGAAATTTGTTAGATAAATTTTAAAATAAGGGATCTTTAGTAAATAAGGAGGGGAATATAGCCCTAAACCTTAAGGCAGAAGCCTATTAGCTTACCAGAATTGACATTAAAAATGCTAATATGAACATGAGATACAACACAGCAGCTCCACTACTAAATTAGATGCAGGTAGATAGTGAATTTGTTACACATACTCTTACTTGCATTTATGTCCTTCCAAGGAAGTACAATAATAATTAAATAGTCAGGAAAATAATGCTTGGAGCGTGGATTGTTTCAATACATGAAACAAAAAATGGAATGTGGTACACTTGTACTAAAAAATGCGGTACAATGGGAAATAGGCTTCTCATAGAGTCATCATATTATTAAAATATTTTGGTATACAAAAGACAATTTTTAAAAAAGAAATTAATCAACAATAAGTGTAGTCTATGCTTAATATGAATCTTTACTTATCATCCTTTCGCAAAAACTTAAATGCATTGGTTTTATTTTTCAATCTTTATTTTTAGTTTATTTTTATTTTTTTTCAATATGAAACATATTGATTATCGTCATATATTTTGTAATCAATGCATTATTTCCAGACGTCTTTTATAATTAAAATATAATATATATTTGATCTTTTTAGATCAGAAATATAGCGTATTTGAAACTGTTAGAATAGAATAATATATACGTTTGAATAATTAGGATTGATTCTATGATAAGTTCCCTTACCTATTCTTGATTTTATCCTCTTTCCTTTTTCTTTGTAATTCTTCATTATAAATATAATATTAGAGAGGAGGAGAAATTCAACCTCTTACATTCTCTTACTTTCTTGTTCAATTTGGTATTAGAGCAAAACCCAAGATATAAATACAAGGGAATATATATATATATATATATATGTAAGCAGAAATCCTAGTGTCCACTGTCAATCACTGCCGACACCTCTTTTGATCACTGGCATTGCTCTCCAACACCATAATCAGCACCACCAGCCACTAGCAACCACAACCCACCAAGGAATCTCACCAGTAGAGATCAAATGCACATTCATGTGCCGATCGAAGTCGCTACCTAGATATCTCATGTACCTATGCTTTATGATGAGTGACTTGCTAATATCTCATCGATGACCTCTATAGGTGGTCGCCTGATGTAGGCCAACACAGCCCATCGCTTGCTTGATGCCTTTGATTCTTGTTTATGGGCTTATTCGTGCTCAAGACATCTGTGATGCTCATCAGCCATTACACTACTATTGTCCAGCTGCAATGTTGCTATTCAAAGGCCATTATTTGATGATTCCAATCCCATCCCTGTTTGAATATTTTTTTGTTTGATTCTTTGATTTGATTTTGTTCTCATAGTTGTTTTGTTAATTATCATCATTCTATTAGATCAAAAATTTGTTTTGTTCGTGGTTGCTTGATTTCCTGTTTGTGTTGCTCGATTTCTTGTTTGTTTATGGCTTATTTTTTTCAAGATTTAATGTCTTCAACCTAGCAGGATGTCTTTTAATTATCCTATTGCTTCTATTGGGCTTGTTAGATCTTGTTTGACTACACCCGATTTGACTTTTTCTTTCTTTTTTCAATGAAATGCAGTGTTATTCTGATAGCTACCAATCATTCTGATGCTAAAACTACTTATTATAACGGAAACTCCACCCTCATATCTTCAACTCCACCAATGTTTACCATGCCAATTGACGAACGTGGAAAGTTGGAGCCGAACCGGAGGTTCCAAACATCTAGGAATAATGCTAAGCATCGTTAATAATGGGAGTCATTGGAGGCAAGCGAGGTGAAAATTAGGACGGCTTAGGGAGAGAGAAAGAGGGGTTATGGCTATAGTGAAAGGTTGATGATGACGTTGTTGATTAAAAATGAGGATATACATAGGAGAAGAAATCTAGCTTATGAAGGCTAGTTAGGAGTGATTAGACTAATTGAATGGTGTCATCTGTTGCATAACCAAGCATTGCAAGAGTTATGGTCATTAAGGAAGTAAAGATACTATGGGGTTATCTTGTAATGTCTTTCTCTAGACCGATAGAAAATGTCTCGAAGGGTCCTTTAACCATCAATCCACTGGTACTTGGTGATCCTGCGTGAAAAGAAATACCATGAGAACCTCAAGAGTGCTCATAGGTGGAGGTTGTCCTTGGAGGAGTTGTTCCCTGGGCCTTGGTTCAAGCCTAAGATGGATCTTATAAATGTTAAGATGAAGATTTAGAATTTGTTTGACCAAAGGAAGATTCTTTGAACGGAGCATGCAACGAGAATAGGCATCCCTTACTTAAAGGAAGGATGAGTATCACTATGTTAGTGAATTGACCATCCACAACAATCTTCGTAAGTCAATCTCATGCGAGTAGTTGAATGGAACTAATTATCTGACTAACTCTCATATTGCTCACATATTCCAGTTAGCTGACAGATGGAGGTTTACATTACAACCCCCCCCCCAACAACCCTCCTCTTTTCTCTCCGAATTCAATGTCTCCTATCCACCAACAATGGTATGTTAAGGACACATATGTTATGAGTTGGCTATGAGATAGTTTGGTGCCTTTCATTTTGTGCACTATTGCCTTATATGGCACCTTGAAAGCAACATAAGATTTCTTGGCAGACTCCTCACAATGAATTAATATTTCAAATCTTTTTTCGCAAGATGATCTAGGGATGGATTTGATCCAAGTCTTGGCTTACTTGAGCTCGACTTGAACTATTAACACTAAGCTAAAGCTTGAGCTTTTGTATAGGCTAGATCTTAGCTCAACAAAAAAATAAACAAATAAATAATTGAGCTCAAGATCAGCTCATAAATAACTCGACTAAATCAAAATAATGTCATTTTAGTCTAAAATATAATAAATCAATATTATAGAAAAAATATACATATATACATTTTATTGAACCAAGCATTTCTAAACTTGAGCTTAATTTTAAAGGAATCATAAACCCAACTCAATTCAAACTCGTTAAGGTCACAAACCAAGCTTTTTTCAAGTCGAGCTCGAGTAACTCGAAAAAAGCTTGGATCGTGGCCAGTCCTAGGGTGTTTGACCACTCTCTAAGAATTATAGGCCAGCTGATGACCTGTTACAATGTAGTCTTTTACCAAAGAGTAAGGTTGAGATGATAAGGCAGTAGGCAGAGCTTATGATAATTTTGCTTCTCGCTGGCCTTAATGTTTATCTTTATGGCAACAGAGACGAATTTTCGGATGGCAAGACTATCCCACCGTTGCCAATGCTTATTCTTAACTACATTAGTCTTCTTTGGGCCACCATTCTCATCCAGCACCTTCTTTGTCCAACGGTTCTAACTCTGCTACCCTAGTTAGTGGTTCTAAAGGCCATGGTGATTCTTATAGTATTACTTGATGTAGTCCACGTGGTTGTGGTCATGCTCCTCATGTTGGTGGTTGTAATTCTGGGCGTGATACTAAGAAATGTGACTAATGCGGTGGCACTAACCACACCAAGTTGTACTATTGGGAGAAGTATGGCAAACATAATTAGGCACATCACGTTCCTGCTGAACCTACCATCTTTAAGTCTTTCTAGTCGGATTGCCCCTAGTCCAAGTACAATATTGACATTTAGTTTTGTTTCCCAAAGACCCTTTATTCCTACTAAGGTAAATGCTATAACACAAGCACTTCATTTTTCTATCACCCCTTTGTACATTTGGTTATGTAGCTTTTGTTTATAATCTAGATCTACGTTTAGACAAACTTTCGCCTTAGGCTCGTAGATGTGTCTACCTTAGAAATTCTCAATCATGCCTCTTCCTCCAGGGAAGAAGATGGTAGTCTTTGGGAGTATACAATGAAATATCTCCCTAATGGTTCGATTAAACATCTCAAGGCTTGCTTGGTTACTAAAGGCTATGCCTAGACATATGATGTTGATTACTTGAAGACCTCCTTGCCTGTAGCTCATCTTAATTCAGTTTGTATAGTCCTTGCAGTTGTTGTGAGCCATTGTTGGCCCTTGTTTTAGCTTAATATTGACAATGTGATGCAATACCACATTAGTTAGCGAGGACAGTCTTTGGTATTATATATATGAATTTGGCAACTCTTCCCTTACGAGCTAGCTTTTGAGATAGAGTTAAGCCAGGTTCATATCATTTGGTATCAAGGCCAAACCTCATCTAGTCAGTGTGTCGCACAAGTTCGGTTCCTTACACGAGAACATGTAATCTAAAGGAGTCGGATCAAATGTGATCCCACATCGATTAGCATGGCGGTCTTTGATGTTATATATATATGAGTTTGGCAACCCTTCCCTTACGAGCTAGCTTTTGAGGTGGAGTTAGACCAGGTTCGTATCAGAATACCTTCTTAAATGGAGAACTTCAAGAGGAGTTGTATGTCGATTAGCCATTAGGATATGTTGTCCTGGCAATGAGCATCTTGTTTGTTATCTGGGTCGAGCTCTTAAGGAATCTTTGCTTGCTTGATTTGATTGATTCAATGCAATTCTTATTGATTATGGCTTCCAACATTCCACTTATCAATTAGTTTTCACACATCATTCCTCCGTTGGTATTATCATCCTTATTATCTATTTGATGATATTATTATTCCTAATGACAATTCTACTAGGATTGCAACTTTAAAGGATTGTCTAAGCACACGAATTTTGCACCAAGGATCTTGAAGCTTTTAGATTTTTTCTTGGGATTGAGGTTGCTCGATCTTCTTAGGGCATCCCATCAAAACTATACACTTGATTTATTTTCTAAGACTAGTCTTCTTGGTTCTCATCCAACAAACACTCATCTGGATTCTTCAATTCACCTTGGCTCCGAGGATGGCCATCATTTTCCTGATGTTGGTCAGTATAGTTGACTTATGGGTAACCCCGTTTGTCTTATAGATACATGACCAGTTATTACCTATACTATGAGGGTGGTTAGTTTATGCATAAACCTCGACAACCCCATTTTCAGGTTGTTTGTCGTAAATTGTGCTACTTGAAAAAGATTCCTGGTTGTGGCTTATTATATAGGCCCTCTATTATCTTGGGTATAACTGGATTGATTGGGCTGGTAGTTGCTAGGATCAACAATCTAATTCTAGATATCATACCCTTGCTGGTAGAAATCTTGTGACTTATCACAGCAAGAAATAGATTATTGTTGGTCATTCTAGTGTTAAGGCAAAGCCTCGTGCTATGACACATACTGCTTCCGAGATGTTTTGGGTCCGTTATGTTTTTGGGATCTTCTACTTAAACATGAGCTAACCACTCCATTTGTGCGCTCAAACTCACTTGGGTGACATCCTCATCAAGCCCCTAGTTCGTACTTCTTTTTCAGTATTTATCCATCAAGCTAGACATGTTTGATATTTATGCTCTACCTTAAGAAGGAAGTAAAAAATGTCTAGAATATATATTATAGGATTGATTATGTGATTTGTTCCCTTTCCTATTCTTGACATTATTTCCTTTCTTTTTTCATTATAATTCTTCATTATAAATATGATACTAGAGAGGAAGAGGAATTCAACCTCTTCTATTGTCTTGTTTTCTTTCTCAACTTGAACGTTAAAGCATACCATGTTCCGGAACGTGTGTATGGAAACATGTTTTGCAGGGGTAATAGTGATTTCTGATAACTATGATCCTAGCTTGATAATAAATTAGCTTCAAGAAAACTCATCTTTAATTCAGCAAGATGGCCAAGTAAAAAAGGTGAACACACTGTAAAGTGTATCAAGTCTAATAAGCAAATTTTGAGAAAATGAATCAGAGATGTTGAGTCAACTAATTTTAAACATATTGGTTATCAAAATCCTGGAAGATTTGGTTAGGAAGCCATAGTCAAAGGATACAACAAGAGAGAAATGGGGAAGAACACAAAAAAAAAAATAATCATCAATGCAGAATGTATAGCTGAAAACCCGGAAAGCATGATAAAATACTATCCTTTCAGAAGGATAACACTTGTGGTTTAGAGTAAAGAAAGTGATGAAGTATAAGCAATCCATTAGATAGAGTAAAATTGCATTATCCAACCTTCCAATTAGATGGAGAAACTTTGTGAATGACAAGCACATGACTGTTCCACTTCTCCACAACTGCTGCTAAAAGTTTCCTTGTGAAACTGCAATACAAATCAGAAACATGTTACCTCCCTCACTCACTCTACATGCATGCTTGACAAGTTCTGGGTAATAATTGCAGCTGCAAAATGAATATTTCTATATATGTTTTAAGAGGCTCACCGCAGCATAAGTTTGCTGTACACCAATTTTGGAGGAGCTGAAAGTACCTCTGCTTCTGAGATACAGAAAAGCACCAAACAATTCATGCCTCTGGAAAGCAATTTGTACCAAAAGAGAATAAAAAAAAGAGCAACTAAGAACATCAAATACCTCTTCGTAGCTATTAATTATTGCATGTATTAACGTTGTTGCCCAGACACACTTTAATTGCACCATAATAGCATAATAATTTTTGTACAAGGGATTTTAAAATCTAAGATATTCATCAAACTGTAGATCCATAAAAGGACACATCCAGGGGGAAATCAAGGTTTCCTTCACATCAAACTATCATCCGTTGCCACTGTAAAATCAGTTCAGCTCCTACCTTGGCTACAGATACCACATCCAAGAATATTCAGCATTAACACCGGTTATCTGGATTTAGTTTTTATGTTTATTCTGTTAAGTTGAGATGCTGATGGGAAATAAAGCTGTGTTGACAGGTCCAAACCCATCTGATTGGTTTAAAATGTTTCCATCAGTTAAAAGGTTGGCCCATAATTTGGCCAACGTTATATATTGTTGGCAGCTTGAGAGAATAAAACTTCAGATTTTCCCTCTCTTCTCCTTCTCTCCTCTTCTTTCATGCATTTCAACTGGTTTGTACAGTATCATAGTGGTATCAGAGCGAAACCTGTAACATTAGAGTCAAATTCCACATTTTTTATTTTTTGCTGAAATTCCCAACACTATTAAGAGAATCAGAGTACTATTCAGCCACAACAAAAAATATCAATAACCCAAAGTGAGGAGTAGGGCTGAACTGTTGGGACCGTGCCCTGAAAGCATGTTTTATTTCAAGAATGTTTATGAAAGTTTATTTATTTATTGAGAATTACTTAATTGCATATTCTATTGTTTTCACAATGTCATGATCATAAATGTCCTCTAGTTATATTTGTTAAGTTTAGGTATTAATGAATGATTAGACACCCAATTGAGTAGTCTACATTAGCATTTATACTAAATACAAAAATTTGTACAGACTAAATTACCCCTAGTCTAAATACATTGTTGAAATAGTTTGATATACATTATTGGGCTAATTTCCAAACAGCTTAAACTTTTGGGACGATTGGTGACTTAACATGGTGTCAGAGCCTTTTCTTCCGCATTCTAAATCATATCAAAACTTGCTCCATTTCTCTCCTTTGCTATTTTTTTCCCCTGTTTTCAGAGCCTTGCTCTACCGCAACACTATTACAACCACCGAAAAAGTCTTTTTCTTTTGCATTTCGAACCGATTCTTATGTTTTTTTTTTTTTACCCTTTTTATTTCGATTCTTATATCTATTTCTTCGTATTTCATCATCTCAGTACATTTTGTTTATTTAGGATGACATCTCAACATTATATCTTAATCCTATTCACAGTACTGTTTTTGACGGAACCTATTATAATAAACTGACAAATATCAATCTTTCTTATTACTCGTAACTCTTGAGAGCAATGTGCTGCTATTTTTCCTTCGACATTCTTACAATTTTGTCTTTCTTGTTCTATCTTCGCACACCATATATTCTATTTGATTATTTTTCAATCTCCAATCTGAAAAATAATCATACCAATGATAGCGAAATTCTTCAAAACTCACCGTCAAAACTTCTTCGTCATCGCCGGCAGCTATAGGGCTCCAAATTCTACACTCACAGCTTGTTTGCTATCTGGTTTAGTTACTTTTTTAGAATTCTCAAGTTGGTCTACCATCTTGAGTTTGAAAGAGAGTGTTAGAATATTTTATATTAGGTTATGATATATTATTTATACATATTACCATATTAAGATATTCGATATTTTAGTATTTAGTGAGTAATTACCTTTATTTTGGTACATCATTGTAAGTCTATTTAAATACCTCTTCTTTACCTTTATAAAATAAATGCGAGATGTAGACTTCATTTTCTCTCTCCAATTCTATTTTTGTCTTTTATTTTTTTATTATAACATGGTATCAAAGCTCTGGTTCCAAGAGGTTTTGGGTTCGAATCTTGTTATTTCTTGTTTATTAGTATGCACTTTGTTTGCTTGTATTCATACATCTTGTTTGATTTAGTTTGCTTATCTTACTCTACGTGTAAATTGGGATTACACGTGGAGTAGAGTGTTGAAACAACTTGATATACATCATTGGGTCTATTTCCTAACAATTTAAGTTTTTGGGACAATTGTTTAGAAACAATATGAATTGCAGCTTGATTATCACATAGTAATTCCAAGGGTTGTGAATAATAGACTCCTAAATCTTCCAACATGTGTGGTATCCAAACCAACTCACAAGACGTATGCACCATGGCTCTATATTCTGATTCAACACTTGATTGAACTATTACTGTTTGTTTTTTGCTCTTATAAGACACCAAGTTACCTCCAACAAAAAATACAGTATTCATTCATGGACCTTCTGTCTGAAGGTGACCTAGCCCAATCTGTATCAGTGTACTCTTGAACTGAAATGTGTCCATTATCTTTGTATAATAAACCTCTATCAGGTGTACTTTTTAGATCTTTTAGTACTTCTATAACTGCATCTCAATGACTGGTATGATGTGATTCTAGGAACTAATTGATCACACTTATAACAAAAGCTATATCTAGTCTAGCAACAGTCAAGTAATTTAATTTTTGAACTAACTTACGATACCAGTTAGGATCATGTAACAACTCTCCCTTACTAGCAACTAACCCAGTATTGGGATCCATTAGAGTGCTCACAGGTTTACAACCTAACATATCAGTCTCAAATAACAAATTAAGAACATATTTCCATTATAACAGAGAAATGCCCATACATGAGCTGGCAATCTCAATGCCTAAGAAGTATTTCACCGAACCCAAATCTTAATGAAGAAATGCCCATACTGAATGATCTACACCATAATAAATCAAGCCAAATTCAGTAATAACATTGGAGAACCTACCAAACCAGGCTCAATGAGATTGTTGTAGCCTATATAATGATTTATTCAGCTTACAAACTATCCCAGATTCCCCCCTAAGTAACAAAACCATGAGGTTTCTCCATGTAAACCTTCTTAACCAGATCACCATGAAGAAATGAATTCTTCACATCAAGTTGATGTAAAAACTAATGATAGACTGCAGCTAAAGAGATAAGAAGGCGAACATAAGCAATCATAGCAACAAGAGAAAAAGTCTAAAAAAAATTCGAACAATAAATACAGGTATATCTCTTCGCAACTAGACGAGCCTTCAATCTATCCACTATACCATTAGGGTGAGCCTTAATTGTGTGCATCCAATGACACCTAACCGTTGACTTATTAGGAGGAAGAGGAACAATGATGCAGAACAGAAATTGGAAGCAATTGAAAGAGAGAGAAAGGAAGAGAATGAAAAAAGCAAAGAAGAAGAAGAAGAAGAAGAGGAGGAGGAGAAAGGAGAACTCAGGCCAATTCAGCCGTCAATGCAATATTATTCAATAGTCAATAATTCGTTAAACCCAAACAATTCAACTCTTTAAATAGGCTAACAAATCCTAAAATAACTAAAGCTAATATCAAACTAAAGATTACAATATCACGAATTCTACTCTAAATAATCTTCCTAAAATAAAATAAAAATAGTCATAATAATAAATAAAATAATAATAATAAAAGAAATATCTCTGGACTCTGATGTCCTCATCAAACAAGTTCCCACGTACCATTAGCCCGGAGAGTGGACATTTCATCTTATATAACAAAGCACCAGCCAGGATGAGACAATGTTTTAGAAACAGAATTAGGGATAGAGACAAAGGATAAAAATGTAACAAGGAATGATAAGAAAAGGACAACGTATCATAAGACACAAAATTAGAGACAAGATGTAGAGCACAAGAGTGTTTACCCTTTCTGAGGGTAACAAGAAGATACATCTCATTAGGAGGATTAGGCGACATGGGAGAATCTAATGGCAGAGCACATGAAACAATTGGTGGAGCAGCTACTACTTAACGCCTAGTGTAAACCAGCAAATTGGGATCAAAAAAATGATGATTGGGACTTGATGGAGACAAAGGACAAGTTGGACTCGTGTGGAGGAGGACGATTAATTAGAACGGTTTCTATAAAAGGAATAGGTAAAAGAAGACTCTCATCAAGAATAGCCTGAGATTGAGACTGGGTGAAAAATAGGGTGGACTCAAAGAAAGTGACATCAGCATATACAAAGAAGCGATTAAGAGAAGAACTATAGCAATGATATCCTTTCTATAACCTGGAGTATCCAAGAATGACGCATTTGTGAGCACGAGGATCCAATTTATCTATCCCACTAGCAAGTTGATAGACAAAGGAAACACAACAAAAAATTCGAGATGGAAGAGGATACAGAGATTGATGTGAGAATAACACAAAATATGGAATGCATTCCACAAGGACAGACTAGAGCATTCGGTTAATCAAATAACATGCAATTAACACAGCATCACTCAAAAAGTTTTGGGAATATTCATATGAATAATTAAACAAATAGGGAGTCTCAATCAGATGCAAATTCTTTCTTTTAGAGACCCATTTTGTTGTGGTGTGTGAGAACAGGAAGATTGGTGAAGAATACCCAAAGAGGTCATGAAGTTAGTAAGAGGGTTAGAAAAATATTCTTTAGCATTAATATACATTAACAATATTGTAAATGATTTAGGTGCCATGAATTGAATTCATTGGAAAGATCTAAATCTTAAGTTGCTAACAATTTAAAGATATTGTTCATAGTTGTTAATAAAGTTGAATAATTTATCTGTATATATACATCAATTCCTACATTGAGTGGAATGCCTAATCTTGGTTATTGAGGTTGGACCTCAGATCGATATAATTGGTACAGATGGAATGTATTGAATAAGGACTAATGAGAATCTTATCTTACTAATTACTATCATTGAGATAAGTAGTCTCGTTGCTACTATGTTATATGTATTCTTAATCATGAGAAAGTAATGGACTCCAATACGTATCTAAGTCACTTTGATTCATCTATGAGTGAAGTGCTATATAGATCAATACATCGATGAATTGGGAGATTGAGATTATGGATTGTGAGAACATGTACTTTCAAGAAAAAAATCCATGCAACTCCATTAAAGAGTGGATAACATCTTCTTAGTTCAATTTATAGAAAATTGATCCTGAAAGCCAAGCTTGGTGACTCTAGGAATCTGAGTAGACTTAGAGACCAGATCCCTCTAAGTTAGCATTATCACACAATGATGAATTAGATAAATTAAGTACTCAAGGAATTCAAAAAATGATCAAAGCGGTTGATAATAAACCTAAGTGATTATGGATGTTTAATCATAGAGGGGTAAGCATGTAATCAATAGAAGGTCAAAGGATTAAGCTTTGATGAATATCATTTATTTATGCATTAAATATAATAAGCTTGAGCACTATAGTGTAAATGTAATTTTATAATGGAGTAAATTACAATTGATAGGAGGTCCAAGGTGTTATGAGATAACTAGACAAATTTTTTACAATTAATAAGAGGTCAAAGGCGTTATGAGGTAACTAGACAAATTTGGAATCCTATTGGAGCTAGTATTCAAGCATTCCTTACTCTTTAATCTTTTCATCTATATATATAACCATTGAGTCTTCGAAGAAACCTAACCGCATACACTTGAGATAGGAAACAAGGGGCAACCGAATTCCTCTGAGCTTGGCCGAATTTTTACTAGCTATTGCTTGGCCAAATTCCTCATCTTCTTCCTTTTGTGTATTGGTTAGGGTTTTGATCACATTGAGAGCTCCCACAAGCTTGGTTTATTGCATAGGAGAGAGAAAGAGAAAGATCTCAAAGGTGATTCAAGCTACATTCATCATCAACATCAACCATTGGAGATTAGTCTTCTTAACTTACAAGATTCAAGTAGGTCTCTATACCTATATGCATTATAGTCAATCAAAGGGTAAAGCTATTTTAATGGAAAAAATTTAAAATCTGGGTTTCTAGTTTTTCCGCATAAAACCCACCATGTATAGCACTACTCCGACATTGGAGTCATTGACGAACCCATCGGCAACACCCCCAACAACTCCTAAATACCTTGACCAATGACCCACAACCACTAGACTTTTTGATGTATAACGAAAGAGAATAAAGCAAAGATAGAGAAATAGAGAGAGAAGAAGAAGTTCAGGACAGAGGAAAGAAAGAAGAAGAGGGGGGGGACAAGCCACAGAGGCTTCAGTAATTCAATTTTTCATAATCATCAATCTATCTAACCCTAATTATCCTAAACCTTTAAATAGGCTAACACATTCTCAAGATTACTAAAAATAAAGTAAAATCAAATATTCTAACAAACCCTACTTAAAATAAATATAAATAAAATCTTCCCTAAAATAAAATAAATCTATAA
>QLOD02000009.1:15431894-15452581 GCA_003260245.2 Sideroxylon spinosum
TTTGTGTAACCTGTGGAAAATATTGATCAATTACAGAATTTATGCGAGGATCGTGTCGGTGTTTTCTATTTAAATGTGTTTTTTAAATGACTAGTTCTAGAAGTGGTCCTGCCATCTAATAGATCCCCACAAATATTATATTTAGCCTTATGTATTCCATCATCTCGTACAATTCTAGTAAAAAAGTCCCATATTTTTTAAGAGCTACGCTGTTGGGCGTGGCGGGAAGATGATGCACCAACACCACCACTTGTACCAGCAGGTGTTGGTATTTGTGGTGATGCAAATTGTTCCATTTGTTCTCGAGGGAGAAAAGATATTGAATCCCCACCCTCCAAATCAAAAAAATGGGAGTCTCCAGGATCCATTTAGAAAAAATAATTTGATGAAAAATATCACGCACAAATTAAAAAAAATGAATGTATGAAAATTGAAAAAACAAATTAAATACTAACTTGGAATAATTTGAAACTTTGAAACACTTGATCTCAAATCTTGACTTCAAATTTGACAGAATTAGATATAATTGAGCACAATTGGAGAGCACACTTGAAAGTTGATAGCTTGGTTGTGTAGAAATTTAAGAGAGATAATTTGTTAGTTTTTGTGTAGGGATGAAATGAATGTGTGTGGGAGTATTTATAGTTGAAGATTAAGGATATTTAACGGTAACCCAAACGGTAACTAAAAAAAAAAAAAAAAACTGATTTTCGACAATGCATTACCCTATGGACCAAAGGTTTTTTTTTGTTTTTTTGACCTTTGGTCATTTGGGTCAAAAACCCAAACGGTCACTGAAAAAAAAAACATCCAGTTTTTTGTCAGATGGCACTGAGGAAAAAAAAAAAAAAACCTAAACGGTCAAAAAATTAATTTATATATATATATATATACCCCTACCCTACCCCCACCCATCCCATCCCCCTGCACACTGCACACACTGGCACACTGCACAGTAGCAGCATGGCAGGCGGCACGGCAGCTGTCAAGGAAAAAAAAAATTTTAAGGGTCAATCGGGTCGGGCCTCGGGTCGGGACTCGGGCCGGGGCTGCCTGACCCAAGCCCTGACCCAGGGGAGTTGGGACGGGCGAGGCGGGCTTGTATGACGGGTTGAGGCGGGGCAATTTCTGGGTCGGGTCGGGTCGGGTCGGGTCACGGGCCGACCCGCCCTTTTTACATCCCTACATATAAGAAGAACAATAGAACATCATATGCATTGTCGGTGAACTTGAAGAAAAATTACCGTCCCCTAAACTTCGCGTTAAAAGTGGGGAGTGCTATTCGAATTGTTGAAAAAAAATTTATTTTAGGAACAACGTGTGAAAGTTTTTCATATTGGATAAATAGAAAAGAGGTTGGACCTTGATATATAATTTGTTGACTTGTCACTTACAAGGCTTATTCTCTTAAGTGAATATAGATCATACAAATTATATTGGACTCATGTGATCTAGTGTGGACTCTATGGATACTCCCTAACGGATTGAGTGGACCTACGTATAATAATTTACTATCTAGTTGTGTTTATTTTTATTTTTTTTATTTTTTGGTATCTAGATTACTGATATTCCCCCCAAATCTCTTAGCATTTTGCCTCCTTAAGGAGCTAACTCCTCTTGTCGAAAAATTTTCTTAGTTTAGGACAAAAAATGTCCCAATGCAAAATGATCCCCTTACCTTCTACATTTGCTACATGTAACTTACACTCTAAAAAATGTTACATAAAATTTCAACAAGAGCTTACTGAAAATATGAAATAATATCGACAACCACTTACTGAAAAATCAAATAAATTAGACAATCACTTACTGAAACAAAAATCAACCAATTTTAACATTCAGTTACTAAAAAAAATTTAGTAATTTGTGAATATTTTTGGAACTTTTAGGCGGAATTTTTGGATTGAGTAAAGAAATTATTAGGTTATTTAGAGAAAATATAGGATATATGAATTAAATGGGTTATGTGAAGAAAACATAAGACTGTGAATAGCAGCATCCTATGTATTTTAAATGAGGTTCTGGCGAAAGCCCCTAGTCAAATCCTCTAATTCCTAAAATAAATTAATTAAAAATTATATTATGGACACCATCTAAAATCATCATTAGGTGAAATGTATTTAATGTGAAAACGTCATTTCTAATACCAAAGTTCGAGAATTAAAAAGTATTTCAAATTTGTTGAAATCATCGTTCGTTAAGTATTTATTTAAGAGTCAATTATTTTTACCATGCCTTTAACTATCAAATCATCTTTTTTAACTGTGTGTTTAGATTTGGAGTAGTATTTCTCAATGACGATTTTACATGTTTATGATTGAATATCGTTCTCAAAATGATCGTCTTTCTCAACGATGTCTTACCTTTATTCTCTCCATATCTCATTTGTTCTCTCTACGTTATGCTAGAATATAGACTCCAAGGACTACAGAAACCAATGAAAGTGGCTTTGGGTATTGTGGATTTTAACCTAAAGTCGTCATTGTGAATGTTGATTTCATGCTTGACAATCTATAAATTTCAGACCTAGCTCATTCTCGGCATTTTCAATGCCAATTTCTCTATCTTTTCTTTTTACTTCCAGCAAGACTATGAAATTAGCTCAAACAGCCTGAAATAGTTTAGTTGGTGCTTCTCGTAAATACTTGAGCTATTGACCACTCCAGTCTTATAAAAAAAATCGCAGATAATCAAACCTTAGGCCTAGGTATAGATGCATAAATAAAGTTTTCAGTTTCTTAAGTATCAAGTTCTCAAATAATACAAAATTAAATAATAGAATGCAATAAATATAACTAAAGCAAATAAAACAATAAAATAGGTAATCAATAAACAAAATAATTAAAGCAATTACTTAGTTTAAACATGCCAATTCAATGTCAAATTATATTAATAGTATGCCTTTTATTTAACTCAACTTTTTACAAATAAAGAGACAAAAGATTTTTCAATAAATATATTAAATGACTCGAAAATATTTCACTAAATATTTAATTAAAATCCAAACTATAGTATAGGGAGTTCAATGAGATATAGTCAAACTAGATTTTTCAAAATAAAATCTAATTGAAAGTATTTAAGAAATTTAATTTTAATTTATCATTCAATACTTTAATAGAAATGTCAAAGATTTTAATGAGATATAACTAAGTCTATTATTCCCTTTAAAATTTTAAAATATAAATTCCAAAAATTAATTATGTCACATCACTAATCCCATATATCAGGGACCATAAGATATGTAACAGACAATCACAAAATATACATATAACTTGTCCCTATCAAAGCTATACATAACCATAACCAAAGCAAAGACAAAAGTATTAACTCTGTGGCCATAGGCTAGGAAACAGTGCTTCAAACTATAAATATATCTTCGGATTAGCAAGTCCATACAACCTCCTGAATATAGTATGTACAACCATTTTCACATTCGAAATGTCAAAAGAATAATATACAAAGTAACCCTCAACTCAAAGGTAAATATATACACAATAAAAGAAAGACTTAAAGTAAACCTAAAACTAATGACTCGAAGGTCCCACCGATCCACCCGCCTCTGGACCTGCAATAAGATTTGTAGTAACGTAAGCACTAATACAAGTGCCCACCACAACTGAACTTAAAATGTGCCCTAAACATGCTCCTATCAAGAATATGATAGTAAAATACAACAATGAAGCATAAACACATGTTATTAACACAATCACAACCCGCCCAGGTAAGGTAAATAAACCCAATCGGCATCAATATGCAGAAAATAAACCTAACCATATCACAATCTTGGGTTTAGGTACTCAGCACAGTGCATCTATGGCCAAAAATTCTCATCCCATACACCATCACAAAGATGTGTCATTCTTTAAGGCAAATCCAAACTGTAACAGTTGCATGGGCCAAAGTCTCTGGAGTAAATAACATGCCTAAGGCATCCATATCCTGGGTCTAAGCCATAAGAGTAACACTTATGTCACAATAACATCTACCTCAACTTTATAGGGCATTAGCCTATTAGAATGTGAGTAACTAACCTCTGCACAGGTCCAGGGATTTAAAGCCAATGGATGCGATACTCTTTTTTTTAGTACTTCTAAATCCTAACCCAAATCAGGACATAATTCATATTAATAGAATAATCCATATCCGTATATAGCAAAAATAATATTAATATCAACATCAACCGAGTATCCTAACCCGTAATCATGACCCAACCAAAAAAATTATATCAAATTAATCTTAACATGATGTTTCATAACACATCAAAACATCAACCATGTCTTAACATATTTCTTCTAAGAAAAATATAACAATTTTTGTTTAATTAAATTAAATTTTCCAATTCCAATAATTAATAATTAGTTATGGTTTCCCAATTAAAATACCTATTTGATAATGCTCAATTCCAATTTAATGTTAATTTAATCCCAAAATAACAAAAAAAAAAGTCAATAAAGACAAAATTGAGTCAAAACAGTCCCAAAAAGCAACTCAATACCAAACCGTCCAGACAAGGTTTGCATGCCCAGAGGTTGACTGGATGCCTCTTTATCGTCTAGTTGCCCAACCAGATTCTGATACAGTTTATCATTTTCAGTATAAATTCCTTATTTTTTTTCAAATTCTCCATCCAAACCAATGTTTGAAGTATTTAAAGTTTTTAATCTCAACTACAACCAGTTTAACCTATCACTTTCTCAATTCTATACAAAGATCTCAATCCTACCATTTACAACCATATATACATACTATAAGGTTTAATCTAATAGGTATGACAATTGCAAGTCAATGAGCATAAAATGTTTATAAATTTTTGTATTAAGTCTTGGGTTGATCGAGTTTTTCCCCAATGCGAAGATAGAAATGGAAAGGAGATTTTTAGCATATTTTATTCAAATTCTGTTTCTATATTGGGAATGAATGGATCGAATATAAATATCACACATTCAACCAAACCTAGTGCTATTACTTTTTGAGAAGTAAGAAAACATATTGCGGTAAAGGCAATCAAAAGCGCGTACCAAAAAAACAACAAGTGACCGTTGCTTCAAGGGTTTGAAGAATCAGAAACATCTCTGCATTCTAAGCGGTACCGTTCGGGTTCAAAAACAAGATCTATCGCATGAGAGAAGATTCACTGCCGGTTCTAACAAGTAAGAGGTACTTAGACTAGGAGGTTGTCAAGTCAAGTCATGTACGATAAACTCTTATAATCTCTGATTTCATAGTTGATTAGTTTTCAGAATTAGTCGCCTTATAGACTCGAAGTTTTACTCTAAAAAGTAGTTTCTAGAGTTTCCCTCATTGAATCATATGCCTCATTAACTTTTGCTTATGTTTTTATTATTGAGGATTTCTTTATATTTTTTGTTTTTCAATTGGTATCAGAGCAGGTAACCTTAGATTTTTTTTTTTTAAATATTTTGGTGAGATCTTTTTTTTTTTTTCGAATTTATAAAGAACTACAAAAATTGTGGGTCGCCTACTAAGCGTACTTTGTTTGGCAGAACCAATTATGCATATTAGAATGTCAAGATGAGGGCTTATCTTTAGTTTATTGATGACAGTGTTTGGGACTCCGTTGAAAAGGGTTAGACTCGTTCTATCAAGGTCTCTGTTGATAAGAGTACCACCATCCTTAAACCTATTTCTGAATGGGATAAAAGTGAACTTAAAAGTAGTGGATGGAACAGGAAGACAATGAATTCTATTCTCAATGCTGTCACTGCTGATGAGTTTCGAAGAATCTTGACATACGACACTACAAAAGAGGCGTGCGAGATACTCCATGTAACACATGAAGGTACTAGCACTGTCAAGAAGTCTAAACTTCTTAAATTGAAATCTGTTTTTGAAAATTTGAAAATGGAAGAGGATGAAACTTTTGATCAATTTTATGCTAAGTTAAATGATAATGTTAATTCTTATTTTAACTTAGGTGTTATTATTCCTTCTTCTAACATTGAAAGTATAATTTTGAGATCTGTTCCAGATAGATTTCAACCATAAAGTACTACTATTGAAGAGGACAAAGATATTAAACCTATAAGAGTGGAGGAATTGGTTGGCTCTCTTCAAACATTTACCTTTAAACACTGTAAAAGAGAAAGATGATGACTCAAATGAAGACACGGATAAACTTCTTATTCTTGCTAAGAAATTTGAAAAGGTTTTCAAAAATCAAAAATTAAACAAGTTCAACAAAATGAATTTTGAGAAACATAAGACGGAAATCAGTTCTTTTAAGAAAGAAAATAATTTTGAAAAGAAACTTTTCTAATAAAAGATCTGAAAAGAAGAACAATTCAAAACTGATGAAAGGTATAAAGTGTTTCGAATGTCAAAGTTTTGGACGTATGACTCAAGAATGTCCAACTAGATTGGAGAGAAAAGGTAAGGCGCTTAAAGTGAAAAGAATCAATGCTTTCATTGAATAAAAACTTTTAAAGCCTTTGACCACTTATAGGAAATTCATTCCTATTTGCCAACATTGTGGTTTAAAGGGTCATATCTGGCCTAACTGTCATAAGTTTTATGGTTTACCTAAGAGTTATATTAAGGGAAGGCTTGAAAAGTCTCATTTTTAAAATAATCAAAATAATTTTCTAATAAATCGATTTCAAACTCTTTTGAATAAGACAAACATTTGAATCGAGAGATAAAGAATTTGGAAAAATTTTGTAATCTTTCTTTGAACCAAATCAAAAACTCATAATCAGAATTCTCGTAAGACTAGACGTATTTGGGTTCCCAAGTCTAAAGTAATGAAAATTAGTTTCTTTACTAAACCTCTTGATCTTAAAAGATTTAAGTTTCTAAGGAAATCCCCTGGTATGTATTCTCTAGGTTAATATCCACATGTTAGTTTAGTTTATTTTATTTTTTATTTATTTATTATTATTATTTATTTATTTAATTTTTTTAGCCAATTTTTGGTGGAAACATTTAACCGAGATTAATCCCAACTTTAGGTGTAACAAATCCAATACTCTACACAGAGTGACACAATTATTTCTTTCTATACAAAAAAGGGCCATGCTATTATAATCATTTTATGATCTTAGAGAATTGAAACTCTTTGCATTTATCCCTTCTACGTGTATACACTCTTTTTTATATTAACTTGATGAGTATTATTTTTTGGGATTCTTCTTGAAATACTATCTTGGATCTCAGTACTTCTCGAACTATCACATGTGTATTACTCATAGTTTGTACTTGATCTAATGTCTTGTCTATGTACTCTTTGCATGCTTAAAATAATATATTCTTTGGCCAGACTCTTTGGAAAGGGATACCACAAAGATAGTGCGAAAGTCACTGGCACCATTGCACATCAAGTGAGAAAAGTCACTATAATGAAATCGGGAGTGCTACTTACTTTTGAAGTGAGTGAAAGCCACCAAACAGTAGTAGAATGAGGG
This sequence comes from Sideroxylon spinosum, assembly GCA_003260245.2. Lineage (NCBI taxonomy): Eukaryota > Viridiplantae > Streptophyta > Magnoliopsida > Ericales > Sapotaceae > Sideroxylon > Sideroxylon spinosum. The sequence goes on from QLOD02000009.1 coordinate 15,439,316, forward strand.
CAGTTATGTTAAACATTGTAATCTTTCAAAAAAGCATACTTTGCCAAAAAAAAAAAATTAAGAGAATATGTGACATTGTAGGACATTCTCAAGCATACATAGTTATTCTAGACATTAGCGCGGGTAAAAAGAAATTCTTCTTTTCCTATACACTCTTGATAGTTTTAAGCTATTAGAATAGATTATCATAAGTTCCGCACCCACTACACAAGCAGTTGTTTTCTATTGGCATGACTTTCATTCATCTAAGTATTCATAATTGCAAAGAGGTTATATACGTTTGATTATACATATTTGTCAATTAGTTTTTCTTTCTTCGGGTTCATGAGATAGCTTATTCCGTGTCTTTATATTTGTTTATTTTTAAATTTTTTATTTTTTTATTAAGCTGTTTCAGTGACTATTCTCATAAACTTTTTCCTGGGATGGCCTCTTAAGCTTAGTCTTTTAAGGTTGCGTGGTTTTTGAGAGTTTGAGTTTATGTGTTTGAATTGTTCAGTGTTTGTTTTAAAAGTTTGGTCAGTAAATTTTATTTTGGGTGTAAATTTTGATCCTTAAGAAGTTACGGGGCATTTAATATCTTTTTGGAAAAGCCTTTTAGCACCCGAGGTCATGGTAACTGGGAACCCAGTTAAGGTCATTTTTCGATAATCTTTTTGAGTTTTTTTTCTTTATCTAAGCGCATGAAACTCGTTTGAGCAAGTCCTCTTGAAGTTAGTTTGAGCGGGATGCTCTTAGGTTTGATAGCTTGAAGCTGGTTCGAGTCATGGAACCCCTAAAATTGGTGCTTGGTGTTTGTTCGAGAGGTGGCCATTGTGGAATTTTCGCTCAAAGCTCTTTCGAGCGGTGGGTAAGCCTACTTATCCTACCTCGCCCGATTAAAAAAATGGAATATCATTCAAATTTGAGCCTTTATTCTTTCTTATTCAACTTTTGAGCTAAGATTGATTTCGAGTAGCTTCCTTTCTACCTTGGTCTCATGTTCTGAAAGCTCTCATCCTCTCTCCATCTCCCTCTCTATCCTAGGGTTCATATTGGTAAGTTAATCTCTGCTTTCTACCTATTTTGTGAACTCTCTATTCATTCTGCTCCATTGGTTTAGTTTTACGTTCTACCTTTTTCAATACTTGGTTTACTTTGCCTTTTTTCTTTTTTTTTTTTTGGTCACTCGATTTAGGTTTGTTTATTTTTTATTTGTTAACTGATAGGGTTGTTCAAGTCCTAACTTTCTATACTTTTTTTTTATTTTTTTTGCTCAATCTGTGTTAGGGAATCTATTAGATTTTTCTTCTAGGTCTACAAGTTTCAGTTATATTTATTTATTTATTTGTTGCTACTTTTTAATTGAAGTTTGGGTTCAATTTGTATGGGGTTTCTGCTATTTGGGTCGTTTGGCGTTATAACCTGGGTTGTCTATGTTGGTTACCATAGCAGTGTTGAACCCAAAGTACATCTTAGATGACAAAAAGACCACAAACCCTAACAACATCAGAGCTCTCAGGCTTACTGGCAAAGCTCTATCCAATGTTTCGTGCTTGACCCAAACAACAATTTAACCTCGCTTGAGGCTTTGAAGTCATATTTCAACTTAAAGTGGTTATTGTTAAATCAATGGTTGATGGATGAAGTCAGTTATCTTGTGAACTTACAGGTACTAATTCTGAATGATAACAAGATTGTTTCCATTTGCTAGCTTGGTCCAATGAAATATTTGAACACTTTAACACTCTCTAGAAATCCAATTCGTTGAATTGGTGAGTCTCTAGTCAACTTGTAATTGATAATGAAGCTCTCTCTATCTAATTGTCAACTTCAAACCATTGATCCATTCAAGTAGTGTGAGTTGAAAGATAATAAGCTTTGTTTTTATTCATTAAACTTTATTTACTATTTGTTTGGTATTTTTTGTTTTGTGGTTGTTGATAATTGTGTGATTTGTTGATTGGTATTCATTTATTTATTTATTTATTTTCTTATGTTTTTAATTCTCAGTAAATTGAACATTGCATGAAAAAAAAAAAAAGATCATAAATTCTTTCTTCGCATCTTATTTCAATGGTATTTAACGACTTTTTTAAAAGAATTGAGTGGAATTTTTTTATTTCAAAGAATTGAATGGAATTTTTTTAAATTCTTTAGTTTCTATTATTGGTTCTTAGACATTTGTCTTGTATGTTTTGGTACTAATGAATTGAATTATTGTGAGAATGTGATTTATTTCAGGGATTTGAAAGCATATCAATGGTCAATGAAGAGACTACAGATATTGTTTAGGTCATGTATTAAGGGGGAGTCAATTGCTCGAATTTAAGCATGGGATTGCGCCCCTGTATTTTCTTTGGTTATTGTCACGTAATTGTCAAATGGGAGATTGTAAGGTTTAATTTTTTGGTGTGACAATTGGGAGTCAGTGTGCATAGAATGTTTGTAAATTTTGTATTAAATCTTGTGTTGATCAAGTTATTCCTCAATACGAAGATTGAAATGGAAAGTAGATTTTTGCCATATTCTATTCAAATTCTGTTACCATATTGAGAACAGGCGGATCGAATGTAATTATCACATTTTATGCTAGACCTAGTGTTATCACTTTTTAGAAGCAAGAAAACATATTGTGGTAGAGGCAATCAAAAGGTTGTATCAAAAGAACAACAAGTGATTGTTGCTTTAACGGTTTGAAGAGTCAAGAACATCTCTTCGTTCTAAGGGTGCCGTTCGTGTACAAGAACGAGATCGATCGCATGGGAGAAGATTCATTGTAGGTTCTAGAAAGCAAGAGGTACTTAGATTAGAATGGGTGTCGAGTCGAGTCATGTACAGTAAACTCTCGTAATCTCCGATTTCATAATGGATTGGTTTTAAAGTATAGTCGCCTTATAGACTCGAGGTTTTACTCTAAAAAGTAGTTTCTAGAGTTTCCCTTGTTAAATCATGTGCCTCCTTTACTTTTGCTTGTGTGTTTATTTTTAAGTATCTCTCCATATTTTTAGTTTTTCACATACAAACAGACATATATTTATATATATATATCTGTGTGTGTGCGTGTGTGTGCATATGTGTGTGTGTGTGCGTGTGTGTGTGTGTATAAAGAACATATTTTATCAACTATCATCTTCCACTTCTACTGATATAGTAAATCTAAAGAAAAAATTAATCCCCCTACCTTATTATAAAGAATGAGAAGTTGAAGAAGAAGAAGATAGACTCATTGCACACCAAGCTCACTCATAACTCTGTTCAACACCTCTCTCAATCTCACTGATCAAGTTTAGATGGGATAGTGGTAGATGAAAGTGAGGCTTCCTAAGGAAGTAAGGCAATGTGGAACCTCAACTCACCAAGCCACCATCAGTCTGCATGTATGCATATCATATGTATTAAATTGTAAATATCTCAAGCTTTAAGTTAATTAAACCAATTAATTAACCATGGTTTGGTTAAACACCAAAACTTAAGCAACAAATTTAAATAATAATTTAAAAAAATCAAAATAAATAAATACACCATAACTAATACAAAAATATGCACTATAATACATATATATATCATTGCTAGTACAAAATATGTACAGTACAAACGCCAATTCATCACATTCTCCATCCTATAAAAATTTTGCCCTCGAAAATCTATGGGTAACAACAAAAACCACATCAACATATGAGTAACAAGAAAAATAAAATAATAATCACCCAAATAACTCAAGAGATCTACTCTTAATCTCAACCTTCATATCCTAAGTAGACTCTTTAACACTGTGATGCTTGCATAGCGCACGTACCAGAGGAATAGTCTTCTCTAGTAACACCTGCTTGCGAGTATCCAAAATCTCAACCACTCTTACCTACTATGACTTGCTAGAATCCAACACCAACTCCACCACTGAATCATATATGACGAGTCAGGAATATACCTTGGAAACATGGACATTTTGGGTTTGTGAATCTCAAAAAGATGTGATGGCAAAGCAATACGATACGTCACATCACCAACCTGATCAAGAATATCAAAAAGACTAATTAACCACAGAGACTACTTACCCCTCTAACCAAAATGAAACTGACCTTTCAATGGCAAGACCTTCAAAAAGATATGGTCTCCAATCGCAAACTCATGGCTTTACAATCTATCAACATAGCTTTATTGAAGACTACGAGTTGTCTTAAGCCTTCATCAAATAACGTCGACTTTCTTAACCATCTCGAAAATAAAGTCTAGGCCAATCACTCTCGTCTCACCAACCTCAGCCCTACAGATAAGTGATGTACAAGACTGACCATACAATACCTCAAAAGACACCATCTGAATACTCGACCGATAACTTTTATTAAACACAAATTCTACGAATGAAAGAGATTCTCATAGCTACCTTGAAAGTCAAGCACATAAGCCATGAGCATGTCCTCCAATATCTGAATGATATGCTTCGACTGCTCATTTGTCTAGGAGTGAAAGGCAATACTAAAGCACAACTCAAAACCTAAAGCCACCTGAAGACCCTATAAGAATCGTAAAACAAACTGGGGATCCCTATATGAGACAATAAAGATAAGAACACCGTGTAGTTGAACTATATCATCCACATACAAAAATACCAGAACTAATAAGGAATCGATCATCCAAATCGATGAAAAATGAGTCAATTTCATCAACCTATCTATAACTGTTCAGATCGCATCTCAGCCCCTCAAATGGACTCGGTAATCTCAATACAAAGTCCATTGTAATGTGCTCCTACTTCCACTGGGACATCAACAGTGACTACAATAAACCAACTGACTTATGATGCTTGACCTTCACCTACAAGCATGTCAAACGTCTTCCCACAAACTTGGCAACATCTCTCGTCAAACCTACCATCTTCATTTTAAAGTAAGTTAAACGCTATTTAATTATATTATTTATTAAAAATAATTTAATTATTTTAAAAGAAATATATTAAGTATAATTTAACTATATTATTCTTTATTAAAATAATTTAATAGAACATTTCAAACATACAGAAAAAGTGTAGGAATTAACCTGTTACAATTAAAATATGTGAGACTAAAGTGACACTAAGGTAAACTATAGAGAAAATTAGCTTTTATCCTTAATCTAACAGTTGTGTTAACGACCAATTAACTGAAGGACCAAATTGTTATTTGACAAAAAGTGTTAGGATTTTACTATTACAATAGAAACGTGAGAGACTAAACTGACACCGAGGGTAAACTGTATGGGTACTTTTTGTACTTTATCCTTTGATTAAAGATAAAGAAATGAATATCTCTTAAATAATTTCATTTCCCACTTATTTTGTTATCCCTTGAAAATCCATGATCCAAACACACTATAAAAATAAATAAATAAATAAATAAACAATACTACGAACATGATAGGTAAAATTTGTATTGAACAAATATTTCCAATAATTCCTTTTTTTTGAAGCATTTTAATTTTATTTTGTTGTTTTTTGTTTGAATTTTATTTTAGTGAAAATGACCATGTTTATGTATTTACTATTACTAATACTTTGTAAAAACATAAAACATTTGGTAACCAAAACTCATAACAACATTAAGAAATAAATGGGCCTATGAGTTCTTTAGTTACATAGGACTTGTGTTGAACCCATGACCGTCATCTTTTGTGGATGGCCCAAATTAGCAAGTAGGTGGTTGGCCAAAGTCGTGGGTAAAATAATATAGAGCAAAGTTATTTCCTTCTTTACTGCCCATGTTCACCGATTGTACTCAATCATTGATCATTTGAACATCATTTAGAACAAGCAAACAAAGGATATGTTAGGGGAATTACGTTAAACGCAAAGGCCCAGGCACATGCTTGTGTGTCAGGTCGTATACCCACAAAAAGCAGGTTTTGGGTCAAAAATAGAGATTCTTATAGACATTTTGTCAAACACTTCGAGGAGCCTCGTTCGATCACATGCCCATGAATGCCCAATCACACAGACTAGGCCTGGTACATGCCCTTAGCCGCCTGAGCGCACGGAAAAGACTCTCTAGCATTAGCCCTTGGCTTCTTCTATACTTTTTATGCCTCTTTTACCCAAAATTGATGTAAGCCTATAAATGGCACTTGTGTTTAGACAAAAGGAAGCTTTTTAATCCTTAGTTTTATTTTAGTTAATCATTTGGGTGATACCTTCTCTCTCCTAGGGTTCTACTTGTAACCAACTTTGTAAGTTTCAATTTTGAGAATCAATTTTCAGCTTTGTCCATTCTTTGTTCTTTCTTCTAATCCTACGTTCTTATTTCTTACTTCATAATAATTTAACATTGATGATGATTGTTTTACTTTTTCTTATTTTCTTATTGTTAAGGTTAGTTTTATTATGCTAGGCTAGATTCCATGCTTGGTCTTGATCTACAAATGTAGTGGAAAATTGGTTGGTTGGCTTGAATGTAATAGTTTAAACATAAAAAACATGTTTCGATAAAATTGTAGGACTCATAGTGGCTTGGTTTAACTTAAGAAACCAAGTCACCTATATTAAAACGGGGCCTTAGTTCAAGTTGGCGCTCGTACACACCATGTGTCCATTTCAATGTCCCAATGAACTCAAAATGAATTTCAAAACCCTAATTACTAAGATGTCTCTAACAAAATGTTTTAACATAATACCTTCCGACCTAACATCACATGTGAAGATATTAGGTTGAGTTACAAACACATTCAAGATAACCACCTTGCTTTCACTACAATAACAGATTGAGGTTAAGGTTTTTTAGTTATCAAAGTTAAGTTTTAAGTCATTTTTAACATTCCAACTTGAGCCTTAATTTGTTTTAATTTCAATTAGTGAATCCATCTTCCATTAATCAGCCATTAAAATTTAACAGAAAATGTTAAACTAATCAAAATTTTAGGTGTCTTTCTTATTTTACATGTAAGAACATATGATTAACAAATGAATCAAAAATCAATTGAATTACTGATTCAACTGTTGCTTGTATTTTCTCGCTTTCTTATACTTTTAATTTCTGATGTATGGGTTAGGATAAATATATATATATATATATATATAGACAGAGATATATATAGAAGGAACTTAAATATAATTAGGTGTTGGGAAAGATAAAGGCAAAGTGATAATTTTGACTTTACTCTAATGGCTATATATAAACAGTTGCTAGAATGGCCAAAGTACTCTTTAACCAAAACTGTAGAGAAATTGATTGTTATAATTGAAACGTGAAGGTCTAAAATAACACCCAGTAAAATGTAGATGTGGTTATTGTACATTACCCTAATTTTAAAATCATGATATTAAATCATTCAAATTCATGTTTAAATCAAAATATGTAGATTAAAAAGGTTTTATTTGAACCTTTTTAAAAAACAAAATAAAGTGTACCGAATCCCTTCTAAAATTCATAAATACAAATATGACCTAATATTATTCCGTAGAAAATTCATTCCTTCTAAGTTTCAATCTAGAAAAAGAAAAATCAATAGTATTTATAATCGTTGGGTGAATTATATCTATCTTTCCTTAATATTTGAGTAATTACACTTAGCTCTCATAACATTTAAAAATTATACTTTTCTCCCTTATTTTGAAATGTTGTCAACATTGACCCTCTTTTGATAAAATCAATCATTAAAACTTAATAAAAATGCTAAAATAACTAAAATTATATATATTTTCTTTTATCCCTCCCTTTCACATTTTCATCAGTTTTATTTTCAAAAATCCTCGCAAAATACTTTTGAAAAAAAAAAGTAAAAAACTAATTTTTTAAGAATTTTTTTAAAGAAAATAGATGAAATATGATATGGGGAAGATAAAATAAAAAAAATATCTAAAATTTTGGTCAGTTTGGCATTTTATATTATGTTTTACTGACTGATTTTATTAAAAGGGGTTAATGTTAAGAATATTTCAAAATAAGGAAGACAGGTATAACTTTTAAATGTTATGGGTACTAAGTGTAATTACTTATATATTAACGGGAGGTAGACATAAACTACCCATATTCTTTATAGAATTAAATCTAGAAACAGTTAGGACTTTGACATACCCACATTCACAGCCAAAGTTCAAACTCGATACCCTTCTTGGATATTTTGTATATTGTCTAATTCTTAAAAATAAAAAAATAAAAAAAACCAACAACAAGAAGCCCGATTAGGTGGCAACTACCTCTCCTAAAGAAATTATAAAAGAAAAATACAATTTCACTCATTCTTTCTAATGTTAATTGGTTTTCTTCTACTTTTATTTATTTTAGTCATCCTTTAAAGAAGACGGTAGGGTGAAGGCTCAAGTGTTGGAAAGAATTAAACCAAGCAAAGTTAACAAAAGTGACTAACAAATTAAATACTGATTTAGTTGTACTAAAGAATGAAGAAGAAATGAGAAGAGTTGCCAAGTTTGATTATCTAGAATCAACTTACTGAGGTTAGGAAATTAATGAGTTGTAACTAGTTGCCAAGTGCAAGTATTAGGTTATGCATGAGCTATTTTTGCTTAGGCAGTTAAGGAATTAACCGACCTAGTGTGTTATAAAAAAAGGTGTTCACCTTACAGCTATTGAAACAAAAAAAAATAATAAGGAGAAAATTTCGATTATTAGTTTTAACAAGCTATACTAGTGTGTAGTCATTACAAAAATTAAGTTTGTGAGTATTTGTAACTGAGAAAATATTGTGAGTTTGAGTTTGTTTGTTTATTCAATCTAAACAATAGTTCTATTGAGTAAAAGAATTCATTTGAACTAGGTAATTAATTGTTTAATTGCCAACATCTGGTATCAGAGCCAACCACCTCCTAGGCATATGATGGCATCAATTTCAAGCACAGGAGCACAACAAATGCAATCAACAATTTTCAAGTTTGATGGAAAAGATAATTTTTCCATGTGGAAACATTTGATGGAGTTATGTTTAAAAAGCAATGGCTATTGAGAAATTTTTTTTAAAAAAAAAAAGATGAATCAACAAAATCAAAGACAAAACTATCAGTAGCAAAAAAAGCAACAACTAGATTATGATCGTTCACTCAATGAAAAAAGCTTTATTGTAATCTATCAATCTATGGAGTTGTCAGTGCTTGAAAAAAATTTTCATGCCAAAATAGCAAAAGAGGCATGGGATTTTTACTCAAAACTTATGAAGGTGCAGACTGAATCAAAAGGACAAGGCTACAACACTTAAAACGACAGTTCGAATTAATGGAGCAAGGCAAGGATGAAGCTGTTCATGATTATTTTTCACAAATAAAAAAGCTGGTCAATAAGATGAACAACAATGGACACAAAATCACAGAGAAAGATGTCATGGAGAAAATCCTGCGCACATTGTCAAGTCGATTTGATTATATGGTGACGGCAACTGAAGAGTCCAAATATCTTAGCACAATGACTCTTAATGATCTCCAAGCTTTATTAGAGTCACGTGAGATGTGGATGACTGAAAATTCAGGCATTACAGTCGAGCAAGCACTAAAAGCTTAACCAAATTTAGAGAACACGGTAAATGTTCTAAGAAAGTCAGAGAACAATAAAAAATGTCAGAATTTTAAAGGCAAAGAAAGAAACAACTACAAAGTTATTTCAACTTCAGGAGCAAAGAATAATGGCTTTTCTCAAGGTAAATATAATATTCAATGCTACAAATGCAAAAGGCATAGACATTTTCAATCGGAGTGCAAGTCACATATTCAGTGCCATAATCGTAAAAAGTATGGTCATTATAGCAAAGAATGTCGTGCTAAAACCTCAAACAATAGAAAGTCATGCCAATGTAGTAGAAAATGATGACAACATAAAGTCCTTGCTAATAGTTAGTCATGTAGTTGTTGATGGCAAAGAAAGTCAATGGTTGTTAGCCACATGGTGCAATAATCATCTGAGTGGAAGAAATGAAATATTTTCTAACTTGTATGAAAATTTTCGTAGCGCCGTCAAACTAGGTGATGATTCATAAATAGCAATTTTGGGAAAATGACTAATTTCCATTAAGTTAAAGATGGTTCAATGAATTATATTTCTAATGTATTTTATGCACTTAGAATTTGTTAGAATCTTTTTAAGTATAGGACAACTAGCCAAAAATGGATATGTCTTACACTTCAACAAGGAAGGTTGTAGTATCAAAGATGCAAAGATAACCATCATAGCTAAAACAAAGATGTCAACCAATCGTTTGTTTCCAATGAACATTAAGTATGACATTCCGTCATGCTATAATGCAGCAATTATGGATGAAAATTGGTTTTGGCATATGCGTCTTAGACACTTCAATTTTGGGAGCATCAAATTTCCTATAGATAAAAAATGGGTTTCAGGTTCACCAATTATTCAAGTTCCTGATCAAATTTGTGAAACTTGTGTCGTGGGACAAAAAGCATAAAGATCCATTTTCAACAAGATCGGTATGGAGAGTGAAAAGACCACATGAGCTTATTCATTCAGACTAATTCTATGGAGAGGTTCTCTCTAATGGAGGTAACAAATACTTCATTACTTTCATTGATTATTTTAGTAGAAAGACATGGGTCTACCTCTAAAAGCATAAATCTAAAGCATATGCAGTACTCAATAATTTTGTAGCCTATAATGAAAAGCAAAGTGATTATTATCTCAAAACTTTGAGAACCGATAGGGGAACTGAATATATTCTTTGTGATGATTATTTGCGAAAGCACGAAATTAAACATCAGTTGACCGTAAGATACACCCCTCAACAAAATGGGGTGGCATAAAGGAAAAATAGAACTATAATGGATATGGTTAGAAGTATGTTGCATTGTAAAAAGCTACCAAAACGTTTTTAAGCAGAAGTTGTGGCTTGTGCAGCTTCTATTTTGAACAGGTGCCCTGTCGAAAGTGTTCGCGATAAAACACCACAAGAAGCATGGAGTGGAAAAAGCCAAATCTAAGTCATTTGAAGGTGTTTGGTTGTATTGCCTATGTACATGTACCTGATGAGTTGAGAAAAAAGCTTGATGACAAAGTAGAAAAATGCAACTTTATTGGTTACAATTTAGAAACAAATTGTACAACCCTACAACTCAAAAGGTAATTATCAGTCGTGATGTTACTTTTGATAAAAAAAGGAATAGAGGATTAGTCAGAAAAAAAGAAAGGTTTGTCCCAAGTACCAATCATTATAAACATGGACGTAGATCAAGTTAATGGTGAAGCATCTCCAAATAATGCGCCAGCCTCGATTGTGGTACTAGATAAGTCAACTTCTTCAACAACACCTTTCCATAGATATTCACAATGGGAGCGTCATTCTCCTACTTATTTACCAGATTATGATGTTGGTGATGAAAATGATCCTAATGAAAACAAGGAAGATGTTGCCAATTATGTTTTCTTTGCAGATTGTGATCCAGTGACGTTCCAGGAGGCCACAAATGATGATCGTTGGATTAAAGCAATGAATGAAGAGATTTATGCGATTGAAAAGAATAATACATGGAAGCTAACCACTCTTCCAAAAGGAAAAAGGCCAATTGGTGTCAAATAGATATACAAAACAAAGTACAAACCAAATGGAGAAATAGAACACTTCAAGGCTCGACTAGTAACAAAAGGGTACAAGCGAAAACCAGCTATTGATTAATTTGAAGTATTTGCTTCTATTGCAAGATTGGATATTGTGCGTATGATTATTTCTGTAGCAGCTCAAAATCATTGGAAAATTTATCAAATGGATGTCAAGTTAGCTTTCTTGAATGATGTTCCTGAAAAATAAGTTTATATAGAACAACCGCCAGGATATGTGCACCAACAACAAGGAAAGAAAGTTTATAAACTAAAAAAATGCTTTGTATGGCTTGAAACAAACACCTCAGGCATGGTATACTCGCATCAGCACATACTTCCTTAGTAATGGTTTTCACATGTGTTCATATGAACATACTTTGTATATAAAAACAAACAAGGATGGAGATATTACTATTTTTTGTTTATATGTTGATGATTTGATTTTCATCGATAATAATTCTACACTATTGACAGAATTCAGGGACGTTATGATTACTCATTTTGAGATGATAGATATAGGCTTGATGTCTTACTTTCTTGGCATCGAGGTGAAACAAACTGATGAAGGCATATTTATCGCAAAAAAGAAATATGCAAGAGATATTTTGAAAAAATTTAATATAAAAGAATACAAGCCAATATTAACGCCAATTCAAGAAAAATTAAAAATTACAAAGGATGGAAGCGGTGAAATTGTTGATACAACCAAGTTTAGAATACTTGTTGGTAGCTTGAGGTACTAACGGCAACTAGACCTGATATTGTTTATGGAGTTGGAATTGTGAGCAAATTTATGGACCCTCCGTGACAATCACATTGGCAAGATGCAAAGCGCATTTTGAGATATATCAAAGGTACACTTGATGATGGCATATTTTATTCTGGAATTAACAGAATAGAAATTGTTGGTTATATAGATAGTGATTGGGCCGGAGAAGTTGAAAAACGAAAGAGCAACTCTAGTTATATCTTTCATCTCGGTTCAGAAGCATTCTTTTAGTGATCCAAGAAACAACAAGTAATTGCGCTTTCAAAGACAGAAGCAGAATGTATAGTAGCAACGAGTTGTGTTACTTAAGCAATTTGGTTACAAATAATGTTTAGCGAGCTGCAACATCAGCAAAAGGGTCCTATGAAAATTTTCCGTGACAGCAAATCAACAATTGCCTTGACAAAAAATCCAATCTTTCAAGGTCGAAGCAAGGATATCGACATTAAACATCACTATATTTGAGATTTGGTAGCTAATAAAGATATTATGATGGAGTATTGTGCATCGAAAGATCAAATTGTAGACATTTTCATGAAACCTCTGAAGTTGATTTGTTTCAAAAGCAAAAGAAGTTGCTAGGAATAATGAAGTGTGAAGAGCTTGGGTTAAGGGAGGCTGTTGGAAAGAATTAAACCAAGCCAAGTCAACAAAAGTGACTAACAAATTAAATACTGATTTAGCTGTATTGAAGAATGGAGAAGAAATGAGAAAAGTTGCCAAGTTTGACTATCTAGAATCAACTTACTTAGGTTAGGAAATTACTGAGCTGTAACCAGTTGTCAAGTGCAAGTATTGGGTTATGCATGAGCTATTTTTGTTTAGGTGGTTAAGGAATTAACCAACCTAATGTGTTATAAAAGAAGGTGTTCTCCTTACAGTTTTTGAAACATAAAAAACAGAGAGCTATGAGTGGACAAAATTTTGAGTATTAGCTTCAACAAGCTATACTAGTGTGTTGTCATTATAAAAATTAAGTTTATGAGTATTTGTAAC